>JAYJLV010064145.1:0-16873 GCA_036873485.1 Torymus texanus
TATATATATATATACACACACACACACACACACACACACACACACACACACACACACACACACACACACACACATACTACACCCGGTACTAAACCAAACTTCACCGCTATACAAAACTAACCATCTCGTTACACCCATTCATGCTCAACTCATCGCACGCCCGCAGCGCGAGTTCTATTCATTATTCGCTTCTCTCTCGCGATATATATATATATATATATATATATATATATATATAGTCAACATAACCTTCTCCTGGTTCCTTGAACGTTAATCGCGTCAACACTACGCGATTCGCTCATAAAGGTGAGGAAATCCATAATGAAGCTATATAGTAAACGCAAAACAATGAGAGACTACGCGAGGGGTCGAGATATAATGGTGAGAAGCGAATATTACGCAAAAGCTGACCGCCGACCGTGTCGTAACAACAAAGAAAGCATCACGCACACGTACAAACGCGTTAAAATTCGCACGACGCGGCGCGTGGATGGCCCCGATTCGTCATCGTCATTATCAGGGTCTCTCTCTGTGTATATACATATTGGTTGTTTGGTACTACTGGCGCCGTGTAATAAAAGGGTACAAGTATAAGAGACCAGAGTGCATATACAAAAATAACGATAAAAGGAGAAAGACAAGGGTAAGAACAAGTTGATGTACGTATATAGTTATATATACTATTTCAACGATCGTATACATATACACTAACTATATACACAGCGCCTGTTACTCGCGCTATAACCTAGACACCCGCGCATGAGTGAATGCTCGACATGCA
Source organism: Torymus texanus (assembly GCA_036873485.1). Classification (NCBI taxonomy): domain Eukaryota; kingdom Metazoa; phylum Arthropoda; class Insecta; order Hymenoptera; family Torymidae; genus Torymus; species Torymus texanus. The sequence goes on from JAYJLV010064145.1 coordinate 782, forward strand.
CACCACCCGGGACGCACGCAGAGGAGTATTACACATACATACATATATATATATATATATACACACACACACACACACACACACACACACACACACACACACACACACACACACACACACACACACACACACATGTAAGTTAAGTATCGTGTGTGTATATACCGGAAACTCGATCCCGTCCTGGCAGTTCTCGAGAGCAATTACGACCGACTGCCGCTATAATTATATGGGGATCTGGTGACGCGCACTGTCGTCTCTTCCTTCTCCTTCGTATCGATCGAAATTTTCCTAGAAATTGGACTTCGACGCCCGGACGTCTATATATAATAGTACTGAAACTTTGTCGTTACGATATATCTATATATTTAGCACCGTTGCGAATGAACAAGCGAACTCACGGAGATTTAGCGTGGAAACTCGATTGTATGTTGTGACGTAATCGTTGACAGTGATTTAATTGCATGGATAATCACGCGCGTGTATGTACTGGAACGACTGATCGTGATGTACAAAGAGGTTGTATCTTAATTAGAAGTAGTCAAATTAGATCTATATATGTAGAGCGGTAGTAGTAACGTGGGTTGGTATCAATCGCTTGGTGTGTTATATAACGTATACGTCTTTAAAGTAATGTGTTAATACTGAAGGCAAGGGAAAGATGCTTTTTTCTATATATAAATATGTTCTATACTCTTTTACGCTGGTTGTCTGAAAACCTTCTTCAATTAAGCGTGTCTAACGTGTATATATATATATAGCGATACTGTCGAGAATATATATGGATATCGTTCTCGCGTGCGCACACTCGTGTGAGAATTCGCAATTTGAAATATCCAGATTTGTTCTGTTTGCGTAGTAGGTGAGCCAATCGGATCGGACTTTGCTTTGGCAAACATGTAACTTCAGCGAAAATTGTGGACGGATAGCTGCTGACGGAAACTAAATAAATTAAATTTTCCCTTTAGTTAGCGCGTGTTGATGTGTGCAGAAAACAAATATATGATTTAACTGAAAAACCTACAAGCTAAACACCCACTACTGTATTTGTACATCATAAAATAAAATAAAAACATATTATAATATTATAAATAAAGTAAGAAATTTGCATTTGACAACTCGATCTTTTCGGTTATATTTTTAAAATGAAACCCTTCGGTATGCTCGAATCGACCCTGCATACATATATAGACACGTCAGGGCGATTCATCGAGAGAAAAGTGCAATCATGCAGATATCGTCGAGCACCCAGAGATAGCAAAGTCAGGAAGATGAAGGACCCGTATATAGATATATACGTATATACATATATAGCCTCGTAGTCTCTCGGATAAGGGAAGGACGATGGACGTTTTCCTCAGCGGTGCGAAAATCTATATCCGGAAATTCAGCTCGCTTGGTTGCTTGGGAAAACGGCAGCAGGCAGCAGCAGCCGCACGTATATATACGCTTGCGAATATTGGACTACTACGCGTATAGCAAGAGGGAGGGAGGAAGAGAGAGAGAGAGAGAGAGAGATCGGATTAGCCGGCGGCTAATCGAATATTAAATCGCTGCAGCCCCGTTGAATTAGTAACGAGAGGGACGAACGCGTACGCACGCGCTTCAGTTTTACCGGGCCATTGCGTGCATCGTCTATATATATGTATATATATATGAGCGATTGCCAGATAGCAAGAGCCGGGCAGAACGACAGAACTACAATTGAATTCTCGCAGACGCGAACTGACGAAACTCTCCCCTTATGCTGCTTTTTTTTTACTTTTTCTCATTAAACAATGGGGTTAACGATATTGTACGTATACGCGTCCACGTATATTTCTCTCGGTGTTCGTTTTTTTTTCGGCTGCAACAAAGCTTTTTTAATTTGAAATCCGCTACGGGCAGTTTTTGCTACTATAGTATACAGCGACAACGAGATATGAGAATACGCGCTGCTTTTTGGTGAGAATTTTTTTGCCACATGATCGTTCAGTCTTTGTTAGAGAGAATATTCATTATATAGCTGACAGGTTTTGAACTTTTCTAATGTACACTGGCGTATATTTGATAATCTCGCATGTGCATGTGTATGTATGTATGTGTTTTTTTTTTAATATTTGATGTATGATTGAAACTGTGACTTATAGATCTTTTTTTTATTGAAGTTTGTATAATAATAGCAGGTAAATAGAAACGAGATTGGAAATAAATGTTTATTTACGTGCACATGTATAAGTGTTTATTTATTGCGTTGGAATATAGAATTTTCTATTATAAAACATAGTTTTCGGAATGAAATAAATAAAAAAAAAAGTTAGATTATAAATCCAGGCGTTGTATCAACAACCGAATGAATGTTTTCTATTTACTTATTTATCTTTTCACAAAAGTATGAAAAAATAAGTGAAATTTCAATGTTTTTCTTTTTTTAATCAAGGAAAAAAATGCTTATTTTCAGCAAATTAATAAATAACATAATAACGAAAAACATTGGGTTCTCGTAAAAAATTACGGATTAACTTTTTCCCTGAGTATCGCATTTTTCCTCGAGTTTGCGCTTATATGCTCTTCTTTTTTAATACGACGGTGATTTTTCAAGTTGCCCATGACGACGATGGTAGGAAGGCTGCTGTATAGTCGAAAGCGGCTATAAGCAACGATAATTCTTGTCAGCGTAAAGAAGCTACGAGAATTTCTTAAATAATAAAAAAGTACGCCGCAGATCCTTAAAGTCAATTTCAATCCTCCCATTTCCTCATTATTTCTTCCTTCGACTCTCCTTCCATTCACTTCACGCGATTTCCTGTCTATACCGAGGCCCGAGGAAGTCTTTTCCACTTTACTTCGCTCTCTTCTTACACTCTTTTCTATTTTCCTATTTTATCCTGTGTTTTTCTTGACTATTTACTTTCAACCGAGGGTACGTAATATTATAAAGTGTCATTTGGCAATTTTCACTTTATTACAAAATTTTTCATTCTTGGTTTTTTCAAAAAAACAATAAATCCTGTAAATTTCTTTTCAGATATAATACGATTTCACATAATAAATTATCTTCAACCCTAATTTCGCAAATTTTCGTTTATAAATTATGATGAATACACTACTTATTTCCCATTCAACAATCATCCGCATAACACTAATCTATACAACTTACTAATTACCATACAACTTCACCCATAATTCCACGCATCTTACACTCCATCACCACAACTACCCAACAAAACCCCACATCTATCCACAATAATTCACGCGACTACTGCTATCCTCCACGTGCTCCTTATTTCACGCGCGTCTTACCGGCGCCGCGCGTCTCCACGCGCTGCACTCTCTCATGCACACATATATATATACACACATATATACACACGGACTCTACTCTCCACACTCTTTTTCCCCGAAGGAACATTCCTCTGAAAGTTTATTCGCCCTAAAAGGAAACTGATATACGTCTCGCAAGGCGGCAGCGTCTCGATACACACACATACACACGTGTACACGCGCGTGCAAAGTATCGCGATAAATCTGAATCCTAGCTCACTCGGCGTAGCTACTTACATGTCCACACACGCCCAGTGTATGTATATATATTCGAGGAGTATGTTTTCTTCGAAAACGTAGCCACGAGATGAGGGATATAGGGGCAGCTAATGGATTAAGAATGTCGAGTTTCTTTTTTCTGTGTATAATCGTGCGAGCTGGAACGAATTTTCGGAGCGTTTTGTATGTAAGTAATGGTGTTTATTGAATTGAGTGAAGGGAGAGAGATGTCGTATTTTGAAATGAAAATCGTATAGTTTGGTAAATTTAATGTCCATTAGTCGTAATCGACTGGAAATCCATTATCAGAGTACGGTATTTTCAATAAACATATAAATAATCTCTAGTTTGATGTAGAGTATATATACGTGGTTTCCGGGATGATAATAATAATTGGAGGTAACGCGTCAATCTATATTTTTGTTTTATGAAGAGACGAAATGTATTGATTTTGTTAAACAATTAATGTGATAAAAGACATTGTGTTGTACACAGTAAAAGCTCTCATTAAAATTTATATCTATTGGTACACGAATAAGGATAATTACTATATCGGTAAATTATTTGTGATTTTCGCATAAAGTACACGTAATGCAGCATTTACTTGCTACGCATTATTCACGCGTAAAATATTAAGTATAATTTATGAAAATGATTTAAAACTGGACACATTAAATTCGAATACTGCAATCAAGTATGAATAGATAATTTTATACGATAAATATGCTGGTATACAGAAAAATTATTATATAACATCAGTTGGAGAATATAAACTGCATGAGAATTAAAAAGTTTCGTTAGAATCGTTCTATACATATACAACTTTATATACTTTATAGACTAGCATTTCAGTTTTTCATAAGAAAACAAAAAGCTATTTTGTTTTATATTTTCCAGCGATCTGAATTTTATTTGTATTGGTTTCGAGGGAAGTATAAAAAAAAGCTTAAAGTGCAATAAACTTTTTACAACACTTTATGAATAAAAGTCACTTATTGTAGTATCAAACGTTTTTCACTACATTTAAGTTTACAGCGAAATTTTTATTATAAATATATCAGTTTCATCCGGTATACTTCACTTACCAATACACTCTAAACCTTATCAGTCAATTTTTTAACCTCTATATATTTACATTCAGGTCAGTGCAATGCAAACACATATAAACCGATGTAAAAGCATTCGCCAAACACTACTTCCGCTCGACATATTAACCATCGCACGTCACTTTTCATCGCCAACGACAAATTTTCAAACAACGACGATAAAAAAATTCTAGTACACCTCAAAATTAGATTCCAGCGCCTTTTTCAAACTCTCACCGAAGTGCGCGCGCACGCGGTCGTGTAAACTTTCCTCTGCAAAAAGAAAGAAAGAGAGACTCAACGACACGCGAAACAAGCAAAGCTCTTCCATAAAGGCCACTGATCATCGTTATATACAGAAAGCGTAGAATAGAAGCATGGAAATTGAAAATTGCCGTACGCTTGGTACTTTCGAACACTACTCGCAAGCTTTTTTTACATCAAAAAGTGTTGTTGTCATCTCAACCGTTTCTCCCCATACGCATACAAAGTACTCGCACTGATTAATAATACACACGTCGAGAGGGACCTCGTGAACGCTTGGATATATCCACGACCACCGGCGCTGTTGTTGTCGCTATACCTACCGTATAACGTCTCTATAACGTAGTTTGCGCTGCACTTTGACGCCGGCAATTTTATCAAGGCATACACATCACAGAGGTAGACTATATATACGTGAGAGGACGTCGGGTAAACAAGAGGCCGAGTTGACACACTAGGAAAAGCTCTTGATTATATCTTCGGAATTTTACGTTATATATATTATAGAACAATATACACAACGCGTTGTTTATTATAAACTGTGGCTGCGTGCAGTTGATCACGAGACGGCGCAATAGGCTTTCGTAAAAAAAAATTACGAGCGTTTTTACCCCAAAGAGGCGAGGGAATAGAAGAGGGAGAATGCTATTTCCGTAAGGGAGTGGGCGAGCTTTCATCGAGCGCAGGTTTCGCGCAATTTTTGTCGATTGAAGTGCACACGCGGCTAGTGGGCTTTTTTGAAAACGTAATTTGCCTGTCCATTTCGTTTGTAACTAAATGCAATTGAAAACACGATTTGATTTCAGTGTGCGAATCCCCGTTGCGTTGTTTACCCTTGGATTCTGTAGACTTTTTCAAACTCCAATCAATTTCGTGTCGCGTGCAATTTTTTCCAAAAAAGCTGTGAATTACTTTTTCCATGTTTATTAGAGAACTGTGTGTTGTGAAGTGGTGACAAGTGGGTTTTTTTTTCTTCAGCGAATCACAATTGTTGTTGATTAGAATGTATAACGATTTATTCGTTGTTTGATTATTAGTAGGTTGTTGATGTGTGAAAAAAAAAATTTAGCGATCAAAAAAGAGGAGAAATTGTCTTATAGATAATCTTAAAAGGGGGATTCACAAATGGATAAAGACACTTGTGAGCGTATAGCTGATTTCACTTATAAAATTACAATAGCACAATCGTCTCTTGAACTTGAATGGTTTTGTGATGGCGTTATCTGTGACACTGTTACGTGCTCTATATTTTAGATTAAAAAAAAAAGTAATTAACGTCGATAATGAAACCGGTATATTATATTATCCGGTATTAATCCATTTCAGATTAGATGATCTAATTCGATTTAAATTGGCTCCTTGAAACTTCATTGTCACTTTACGTAGTATATAATGTAATTATCTAATTTTCCTTATTGTTTTGATCGGATACTAATTATTTAAGAGCTTATTCCATCTAAGATTGTTGAAAATTAATTATACGATTATGATCGAATCAAATAAATAATAACCGCAGTGAATTTCGATTAATCTAATCTATGTTTAATACGTTGCAATAAATTGGAATACCGTACTTAAACTTTAAACCCAAAACTTTATGATTAAAACATTATATAGAGATATAAATCCTCCAGACAAAACTGAACATAAAAGTTAAATTGTGTAGGTGTATTATATACATTATACAATTGCATTTACTAAAACAAAAAGTTAACTTGAATCATTGGATATTAAAAACAAAAATACTTTCCAAGTTCCAACGGCAATTGAATTCGCTAGGAATCTTTTGCCAACAACCTCTTGACATCCTCACGTTCTCGAACTGTTAGCATTTCATGAATTTGTATCATTTTCAATTATTCTCAGCTTTCGCTGTAAATGGTCCTCAATATACTGTCCCTAAGTTATGCCAAGTGTTTGAGTAACTCGTGTCAAGTACGTGTCATCCATTCAATTCCACTTGTTCACATCTATGTTTTAAAAAATTTAATCCTTTCAGCATTTTATAATATAATCACGTTAATTCCCTTTCAGCTTTTGTCTTTCGCGTAAACTACGGTTTTAGTTGATTAGACTTTTCTTATCGAATCGTCGACTAACAGCGTTGTCTTAGCTCACGGACTTGCTTTCATGCTCATCCTCTTCAATAATCCGACCATTTTCACTGCCAGCTCCTTCGCGAGAGTTTCAAGATCCTCGACCTTCGACACCATTGGCTTTTCAAGACTCTCACTCGCCGTCGTCTTCACGGGGAACACATTGTGGCGTTACGCTAAGCCGCTTCTTTACCTCTTGCAATTGAGTATACATAAATAACGTACTTTTCAAGGAATCAATGGGAAATTTGGAATTCAATGGTGAATTTGAATTAAATTAATAGTTTACGAAAGGAAAGACATAATTTGTTTGTAATTAATTCTGGAAACCACGATATTAAAGCCACTAGTTTAAATTATTTTGATTTACGTTATTCAACGCAAAATGTTACAGTATTATTTCGAAGTTATTAATTCTCAATTCTAAGTAAAACCAAAATTTCCCTTGCATCCGAATCAATGTTCATCAAATCAAACGCAGCTTTCAGTTTGAAATTCGCAGAAACTTCATTTACCTTTACACGTGTGTGTTGTTGACTCGTTCCAGCATTACAATTGTTTTTTCATTAAACATTTAGCTCCATTATTCGTCCATTAATCCTATTGTACACGTCAATCCCGGTTTCACTTTACCTTCAGCATAAAATATATCCGAAAAATCTCTCTGTACTTTATAAATCTCTACAAATTAACACTTCAACCTGTTATAAAAAGATCTCTGAATCACAACTCACAACAAAATTGTCCAAACAACAACAAAATAACACTACACAGAAAGAGAAACCTGCGCTTTCGCACGTAGACCAGCACTACTTGAAACCATACTGCTGCTGCGGTATCGCAGGCTATATATTCCACTTATTAATTGGCGCTTCCGCTCTGTATTTATGCACGTGCAAGGCATCGGCAGAGATGGATTTATTTTCCTCCATCGCAGAAGATCACGCGCATCTCGTGGTATATATACATATATATACAACCCAAACAGTCAGCAGCTCTGCCATTACTATACACTGTCAGCAGTAGCAGCTGTGCCCGAAATGTTTGATCGTGCGATCGATTTCTATATATATTTCGACTTCACGCGACGACGTCATACTCTCAGTCATTGACATTTTTGCCGATATGTGTAAATCGCGGATACAGTCAAAGGGAAATTACACACACAAAGTTCGTTATACTCGATGTCACCTGTATATATAAAAACTACGTAGTGGTGTTGTGGGTGTTGTAGCGAAATTACAACACGACACACCGGCAGCTGTATAATAGGCTTTTATGGATGTGTGCATCGCGATACACTGACGCTTTTTCCGTTTTGCTCTCTTTCATGACTGTATAGTTTGTTTTATGTCTGGCGTGATGCAGTGGTGTGTGTGTGTGCGTATACGTAAGTGAACGATCTTCGGTTAATATACGTTTAATGAAAATACTTATTGACGTCAATGCAATCGTCCGGCTTGTGTATAACGGCGAAACATTGTTGTCGATCGTAATGTATAATGTACCCCGACCCATTTGCCAGCTTCAATGAGTTGAAAGTTATTATCGGCCTTTTACTACTGTTCACGAGTGAATATGCCGCATGATACGCTTTTTATTTGTTTTTCTATACATTTAAATTTAACGGTTTCACGCGAACAGTGTTATAGGAAACTTAATTTACTGCATATGTTGTATAATGGACTATGGAGATCTAAAGAACGTAAATTTTTCTGATAAAATGTGTTTTTAGAAAATTTAAAAATACTATAGTTGTAATTTAAACGAAATTGGATTATACGAAAATATTCCCAATTATAACCATTTTTAAAAAGTAAATGAAACTTCATTGTCGAGGTAGTAGAAAAAGCTTACATAGTATACAATGAGCCACACCGGACATCGTACATTTCTAGTTTTTCTCACTAATAGCAATTACCCTAAAGTTAAATTAAGTCTTTATTATATGAGCGGTAGACTAAAATTACTCTCTTTGCGTTGTGCCGCTATACTGGATATTACATACAAGCCACGTGTTGAATGTTGGCGCCAAGTAAAATGTCACTTTCAAATTTCACCTCATTATACTGTCGTGAAAATTGTACAAACCTGTAACTTTTTTTTATGTCAAATAAAGTATACCGTACAGAATTTAGGTTCAATAAATAATTCTCACCTACTTAAACCCAAAAAATACCATACCAGCACGAAGTTGTCCTATAAAACCAAATATTCTAAGTTCTCATCAACAACCCATTTTATTACCTATATATAATCATCGACAACTACTCGTTTCAACGATACAAACTAGTCCCACATAGAGAACTCGTAAAACTAACAACTTCACAAACACAACGTAATCGAACAAACCTATATACACGTCATCACGTACTAGTCATAACGAAAAAACCTATTTCTTCCTTTTGAAAAGTCACCTCGCTACTTGTATATATGTTTCCTTCTTCTCTCTCTCTCTTTCTCTCGAGAACGCCGTAGGACATCATAAAAATTCGTTACAGCGTGCAACACCTCGGCCACGCATTCACGCGCGTCTATATAAATTTCACGCCGCGCGTGCGCGCATTCCATTGCATCCGAGCGAGAGAAGGAAAAGAGTAAGAGTAAAAGCGTACACTCGAGCACGAGAGAGAGAAAGAGAGAACACGATCATCATCCATGTACACGAAGCAACCTCTTTCTCTCTCTCTCTCTCTCTCTAGAAACCAGTTTCGGAAAAAACGGCCTGACAATCGAAGGACCCTGACCCGATTGCAGCGCCAGCCTGGCGCACGCACGCGCCAATGTCTCGTTATCGTTCGCTTGCGCGCAACACACGATGTGTATATATATATATATATATATATGCACGCTTTTTCCGTTTTCGTGTTCTCCCTGTCTTCCTCTCCTCGCGCGAAATCCATTGTTCTCTGGGTTTCCACTCTCGTGCGCGTGATGTGTGTAGAGATAGCTGTGCGCCGATGATGATGATGATGATGATGATGATGATGATGAACTTGTTGTCGAAGGTGGATGCTATAATACGCGCGTGTCTGCGTTGGTGAATGTATTCTCACTACGTGTAATATTACGTTTTTGGTAATTGATTTTTAATAAAATATTCAATCCGCTATAAGTTGATTTTCAAGTTTTATATATTATATAGCAATAAGTTGAAATATTTTTCGGACACGCGATAAAGATCTTAATTATAAGAAATTCGTATTCTTATGGAAATTTTAGTTATCCTCATAACACGAGATTTATTTCCTTCGAAACGAAACGACGACATCTATATAAAAAAAACCCGTATCTTATGTGACGTACTACTACTACTATTACAACTACTACTGCGCACTCGTTCCACGCGCTCTAAGCCGGAAACTTCTAATTGTCTAGACGCTATATACCAGCGGTTACTTGAAACGAAAGAATGACTGAGAGAAAGAAAAAACGACGCATTAATTATATTATCAGCAATTTAAATTTCTCAATTCCACTTATATTATCTCTTCCTAAATTTCCTTTAATTCGCATATATACACAAACATACTACGCGTGCGCGCGCGCACTCCATCGAATAAATAACTGCTCGACACTACGGCGCGGCTATCTATGTTTATCCAATAGTGCTATCTCAACTGAAAAATCAAGCACGAGGAAGATGACTAACCGATAGCAAGCGACAAAGCATCTCTCTTTTACGCACACATTACACTTTCCAGTACGAAAAATTGCAATTTCTCGGCAAAGTGAAAAGACTCTCTCTCTCTCTCTCTCCATTAAAAGTTTGAGTGCAAATAAAAAGAGAGAGTGCGAGTGAGATAAGAGTACCGCGCGATGTCGTGCGTGTGTATACTATCGAACGCGATGAAGATATAGAGGCGACGCGTCGAGACGACGGCAACGACGACTGTACTGATGGCGACGACACCTCTCTCTCTCTATCAATGAAAGTAATTAAGGGCACCGATGATGGATACGCGTATATATATATATATATATATATATATGTGAGTGTATATACGAAGACTTGCGCGTATAGATGTGTTCGCTTCTTCGCAGGATATTAACCATTATACTATAATACACTCGCGGCCTCGCGCGTAAGCTTTCTTTGAGTAGTTGACTGCTCGTGGCGCCTGTATACATATGCTCGAGATGAAAAGCTTCTGTCGCAGTGTTTTCGATGCTTAATGGATGCTCGGTGGCGATTGATTAAACGATAGCGCGAAAAGTACCTCTTCAAGGTTCAATTTGATATGTATATAATAGTTGTTATGTATGTATATAGATTGCGATGCGTGTAGTATATCGAACTTTTTCAGACCATAATTCTTTAATAATTAATTAAGAAGAGAATAGAAATTTGAACGAACGATTGACAAATGTTTTTCATAATTAGGGAAGATTACTGACGATTCTACGCAGCTCTCTCTCTCTCTCTCTCTCTTTCTCTCTCTTGTGGTGTGTATATGTATAATCAATGCTTGATTGATGGAAGGAGAGATATAGAGGCGACGCGAGACACGCGAGTTCTATATATCGCGTATATAGAGACGTTATCGTCATCATATTGTAAACTTATTTTCAATAGCGAGAAAAAGACAAACGATATCGGGACGTAAATCATTGGCACGTCGCGATTATGAACTCTTTCCTGACATTCTGGAAACGATAAGTAGTGTTAAACATTGATAAGAGTGTATATAACATAATAAGAAAATTCAGAGATAATTTGATTTATTGAAAAATTGAGGCGTAAATCTTTTTTTTCTTGTTGCGGGGTTCGTTAAAATTCTGCGTAATCAAAGTTGATGTCACCCAGATGTGTGTGGTAATATTCGAAGAGATGATTCAATTTTGAAATACGAAATTCAGCAGTTTTGCAGAGATATATAGCTTAAAGAAGCGGAAAATAGATAGAGAAAGAAAAGTTATGTTGTTTTACTATGCAATTGTGATCAAGTTAACGAAGATTACGACAATGGGATTTAAGTAATAACGAAAAAGATATAGTTAACATTTTCAAGTCTTGAATATAACTTTTTAGTTGAATATACTTTGTAGCTAAAAATATCTAAAATTTATTTACGAAGAATGAAAAAGTATGACAAAGGGGAAGGTTTATGAATCGATAAAGAATGTTCTTTTCGCAAATTAAATGCACTTGTGAATTATATTAAAACCTAAAAATATACAAGCTTAAAGTATATAAAGTTAAACTTTATTCTTGGCACGGAAGCATTTCAAAATAAATAATTATAGCTAAAAATACGGGGAACAAGTTGTTTGAAAAATCTGTATTTTTCGGAATGACAATGCGAGAGGCAACCTTTCACATAAGAGAGGGAGAGAGAGAGAGAGAGAGACGAGCCGTGCAGGCAAGCGTAAACGGGGCAAATGAAAAGTTGCAGAGGCGAACTGCTGCTGCTACCTCATGCACTACATGCACACGCGAAGGCAAGTCTCAGAGGAGAGAGAGAGAGAGAGAGAGAGAGAGAGAGCGAGAGAGATAAAGACGGGAAGGTCGTTGCCGATGATTCCATGCCCAAAGAAAGCGAGACCGGGAGTAAGGATGAATGCCCAGAATGTGTAACTGCGCACGGCGGCAATAAGGAGGAAGAAGGGGAAGAAGAAAAAGAAGAGAGAGAGGAACGACGCGCCAGTGGGAGAGCGAGTTTTCTCTGCGGCGACGCCGGCAAGTTTCGGAATGACGGTGCAGGTGCACTATGCGCGCGGCGCACACACCAGAGACTCGCACTCGCAGAGGAGAATTCGACTGGAATGCTTTTCGGCAATTTTATTTGTGAACCGGGCGTGTGCACGCGAGCGATCTACATGTATGTGTATATATATATATATATATATATGTATGGGAGTCAACAGAGAGAAAGTGGGGGAACGAGACGAGAAGAAGAAGAAGGAGGAAGAAGAAGACGAGAGAAAGAGGAAATTGCGGTTATACGAAAAAGTAAATTATCGACAATCATTTCGAGAATACACCGGTCAATTTTGGAAATAAAAACATTCCTGTGTTATTGCCCGTAATTTCGATTTTAACACGAGAGTACATTGAAAATTCAAGGCACGCGTGTGTGTGTATATATGAATTTTTGGCGAAATCGAAGGCTCATTTGCAAGATCTGAACGCGTTCGTTTATAAAATAGGTGCGTTTCGAATGTTTTTTTTTTAAACCCCTGTAAACTGTGTATTTAAATATAAAAAAACTGTATATAAATATTTAAAAATATTCCGGTACCACTAAATATAATTTTATTTTCTATATCATTATTAAAGAACACAATCGAAGCATATACTTAAATAGCTCAACTTTCTTGAACTCCTACTTACAACACAAGCTTTCATTACTCGACAATCCGCTTAAACAAAAGTTCAAGTACAACATTCTCACACTTTCCCCTGCCATCTTTCGCAAAAGTTTCAAGGTAAAATTAGATCGCATCTACCAAACCTTATATACGAAATTAAAAATAAATTCCCCATTTTCTCTCTGAAACCTCAAAAACAAAACGCACAGCAGCAGCAGTAGCAACAACGAAATAAGAGAGTCGAGTGTAGTCCACGCGCGTGAGCGAAAGAATGCAATCAGAGTAAAAGTAACCGCGTCGTCGTCGCTTGTCCCGTGCGCGCAAGAGAGAGAGAGAGTAAAGTGTTTTGGCGCTCGCGCGTGCGCGCGTGATGAACTTAAGCAAGGCCGCGAGATGAGGAAAGACGGAGGCGAGGTTGCGCGTGTATATAGTAGTAGTCTCGGTCGGCTAACAGGTGCACACCCAACTCTCTCTCTCTCTCTCCGTAAGACTTTAATCCGAAACTCCGTTCTCTGCTGCGACGGTGATGTATACACGTATACACGTACACGTGTGTGTGTGTGTGTGTGTGTGTGTGTGTGTATATATATATATATATATATATATATATCTCGATGTGACTAGCGAATAAAAATGTAAATCAGCCGAGCGCGACATTTGAAATGCAAAGCAAGCGAGCGAACGCGTCTGGATCTCCGCTTTTTATGAATGAACATCAAGAGTGGTAAAGAAATTTTAACGGACGGCTACGATTAACCTATGCACAGGATAGTTTTATAACAGTGGCTGTATGAGGATTGTTAAGGGATGAGTCAACCCACATGGGGTTGATCTTTTTGCTCAATGGTTAGTATTATGGTGTAGAAGAACAATGTTCCGAATCTTACGTTTTTTATTAGTTTTAAAGGGGGGGGGGGAATGGTTTGCGGTTAAGGCGCGCGGGGTTTTGGTTCACTTTGGTGTGTAACGAAGTTGGATTATGGCTTTAAATATTACTGAAAGTGGATTTCGGGGTGGAGAATTAGTGGTGGCGGTAGCAACAGAAATGAATTGCGTTATAAAACGTATAATTACGAAGATTTCGTTCCTGGGTTATAAGATTTTATATGCGGAATTAATGTCGTAAAAAAAAATAGTTTGATCGAATTAAGACGAAATCCATTAAATCGATTTCCGCGATTTTATTACTTCAATTAACGAGCTCTTGTGCTAGACACATAATATAAATCACTTCCCGTCTGAAGATTTTTGTTTTTTCTTTCGAATTGCTGTATAATGTTTCGTCGATATACCGTCTTATCTTAATAATTTAGCAGTTTTATCTAATTTCATTTCATTGATAACGATGAATTATGTACGGCAACTGATGATACACTTCGGTTTATGTCATAAGCTTATATATCAATTGGCAAGTTTAAGATGGGTTCTCACTGTCTAAACCTTCTTAGTTTCGTCATTAAAACTTTGATAATATATATTAAATAATAATATTGGTATAAGTATACAGTTTTTGCAGAATAAATCATCATAAACTTTATTTTGTATTATATTTATCTCTATATATTTCCATGTATATTTTTTCTTAGTTTTAATGTTAAAAAAATATATATCACTGAATAGAACTCTTCAAATAAAAATCATTATATCGTAGCCTCTCAATTCACAAAATACAATGTGAAATTCGAAAAATCTTAATTAATATACCCCTATGCAACCTCTATACAAATTTTCAATAAATTCACTCTCATTAAAAAGCTGCATTAGAATTTATAAAAAGTGCCAGCTCGTTAAAGCAGCAGCCAAAGTCCTCAAAAGCCTCTGAACGCGCATCATCGACGTTTCTGACAAGAATAAGCAATATACGCATGCACATATACAGGCGCCACAAATACAAGAACGAGCGTGCAAATTAGAGCATTTAATACACATACACATATATACAATCCAGCTCGTAAAGCTCCTCTCGTCGATAATAATTCACGCGGTAGCAGCAGTAGCAGCAGCAACGACGACTTGCGTGCACCACGCGCAAAGCTCGCTTCAGCAAAAAAAAGGGGCGCGCGATTCAAATCGCATACGGAGGGGAAAAAATCCACGAGAATTCTATGCGGTATATATATATATATATATATACACATACACACATACACATTAGACTTGCGATCTAATGGCATCGGCGGCTCGTTAGTCGTCGCTGTTGCAGCTCAGAGAAGAAGGAGTGTATACTATATACACGCGGCAGGTCGAGTAATCGAAGGAGATTGCACTGCGCGTAGCAGAAGCAGCAGCAGCTATATATAGGCAGTCCTCACGTATATATATATAGTCGTAGTAATACTACTACTACTACTACTACCACTACTAGTACGACTAGCCGGAAGAGGTGTGCTCAGCACTTAGCCGAGGATGTAAAGTGTATAGTGCGCGAGTGAGTAAGGGTGCCCCCCGAGTGCTGCTATCTCCCCTCTTCTCTTTTCTACTGTGCTATACTGTATAGTCTGTAGGAAAAAAATGCCTGTTTTCACTTTAGAATGGTTCTTGCAACGTATGCGCGCCGAGTGTGTAGGAATAAAAATACAACAGGCATCATGCAAGTGAGAGAGAGAGAGAGAGAGAGAGAGAGAGGGTGAGATGGTCGAAAAAAGTTTTTTTTTTTCGTCAGCGCCGTTTTTATTTTTTGGGTCACGGATAGTTCACTTTTCGCTGGATTATTTTGCGAAGTGAGTGGTGTTTTTATGCCGCCTGTGTGTGTGTGTGTGTGTGTGTGTGTGTGTGTGTGTGTGTGTGTGTGTGTGTGTGTGTGTGTGTGTGTGTGT
>JAYJLV010064166.1:447-16870 GCA_036873485.1 Torymus texanus
TTCCTGGATTTGGATTTGCTGGCATTCCTGGATTGGGATTTGCTGGCATTCCTGGATTTGGATTTGCTGGCATTCCTGGATTGGGATTTGCTGGCATTCCTGGATTTGGATTTGCTGGCATTCCTTGATTTTGATTTTTTATCAGTGATTGAATTTCCATCCGTAAACCTTTCAATTGTTCCAAAAATTCATCAAGTCTCTTTTCTTCTGACGTAACTTTCTTTCGCGTACCTTTTAGTTCGTCTAAAACTACTAGTAATTGCGATGCATTGATATACGCTGCCTTTGGCGGGGCCATCGTAGCTACGAATAATTTATTACTTATGTAAAATTAATTGTATGAAAGCAGGGTTTTCAAGTATAGAAATTATTATAAATACTCGTTTTTCCTTCTTTTTCTGTAAAATATACCAAGAAAAAACAAGAATCAAAACTGTATAAACACGTCGAGCGTGTAACTTACATTCGTCAGAGTCGAACAAATCTTCCAGCAGCGTCCAGCCGAACGACTCGCACTGGATGATCGCAAACGCCGCCAATACCACAGAGACAAATGCCAGTTTCATTGTTGCTTGGTTGTCACAGCTATTACTGAACGTTTGCGCGTCTTACCCACGGAATTTATACAAAACCTCGTGTACCTACATGCACACGCGTGATGTGTGGGTCTGTGTGTGTGTGTGTGTGTGGCAGCCGATAAGAAAATGTCAATTCGAATTTGAACACGCGCGACCATTAGTTTTTTCCGAAGCTCATGAAAACGAAAACAAAAGTGTTCGTAACCTACATAACGGAAATTGGTGGCACGCGCTGGCATACGTGTATACCCTTTTTACCTTTACCTCCATTTCGCTGGAGAAGTAAGAATGGGATAAGATAAGGCGCGCAGAGGCTAATTAAATGTTAATTAATGTAAATACCCACTTTGTCACGCGCTGACTCTTGCGGCTTCTTTCGTACTGATGCCGACAGCACTTTTTTCTTTTTTCTCGAATTATTGTATGTGTGAGTATGTTTTTTTTTTTCACGCGGAACGAGGTAAACTCGTAAAAGTTAAGCGGCGCTAATAAAGATTGCACGGTTTGCGGTGCTGGAAAATATTTCGTATTGTTTGGGGGAGGGTATTACGCAACGGCCGTTGTTTCGGCTTTGTTTGAGTTGCGCGAGAATTATTTGTAGTGGCGAACTGGGTTAGCGATATTTATAAATAAATGGTGTGTGGCTGGTGTGGTGATTTTTTTTAAAGTTATGATGCGACTAAAATAGCTTATGTTGTGTAATAGCTGAGAGTCCCTGTACTAGAAAGGTAAAATTTTATTGTACATCGTTATAAGTGAATGTATAATATTTTTGTTTTTCCCGCGGATTGTCGTACATGTCGAACAAGTATCGTAATAAATGTAACTGACATTGGGTATTATTTGATATTATAATTTAATTTTCTTTTGGTCCACTCATTGTTATATTAAATCTTATTATTATCGATTTAATCTATAGTGGGGATAAAAGAATCATCACTTTTTCAAGTTTTCTTAATCTCTATACGCTACTCTTACGTAAATTTAGTAAGTACCTTTTCCTAAGCTTTTACTTACTAACTTTTATAACTTATTAAAATTTCAAAGTGTCGTAGAAATTTCAATTCCCCCTGATTAAGAATCTCAAATGTCTTAATATACCAGAAGATATATTTCGAAGCTATACGTTAAAAGATGTATGAAATCACAATCATTATAAATCACACATAATGCGAAATTCTCATCGCACCTAAATCGACTTGTAAACGAAGTAACCGTCCAAGACATAAAACTTATGCCTCATTAACCTGTATCTCATCTCTAAATTCACACACTTAAACACTTAACGCGCGGTTATACTTCAAAACTTTAATCCACACTAAACTTCGCCATCGCTCATCGTTGCGCGAAATCACGTCTCAGCATTATATACCACCGCTACATCGCGTCTCATATATATATACCATCACAAATATTCACGGCCCCGCGGCACTTTCGACCCGCATCTGCGTAACGGTGCGTACTTTTGCGCAACGTCGCGCCTAAAAATAATGCGCGTACACGCCGAAATCACTCTCTCGGCCCCTCTTCTCTTTCATTCCATTCCTTATCATCGTCACGAATTCACTGTAACCTCGAAATAAAATGAAATAAAGCGACGGGAGAGAGAGAGAGAGAGAGAGAGAGAGAGAGAGAGAGAGAGAGAGAGAGAGAGAGAGAGAGAGAGAGAGAGAGAGGAAATTGTCGTCACGTTTTCCTACCGGTTGTACGAAATATCGCACGTACGTGTGTCATCTCTCTTCTCGGTTCCAGCAACGAGAGAGGATTTATTTCTCGCTTTTTCCTCGTCTTTTTTCGCCCTTCTTCCTCTTTCTGACGAGTCGTCGAGGAGGAAGAACTGCTGTGGAGGATTTTTACGGTTACGCGCGAACGATCGCACCGATTTTCTCGTAAATTTCCGGGTGTGCACACGTTTTATCGTGAGCAGAAGAAAAAAAAATTCAGTGCTAAGGTAGATTGATGGACGGATGTTTAGCTTACGCGTCGCGTTGTCGCACATCCGCGTGTGCGGTTATGGTTTTTCGGTGGATGCTGTATATAGTGTAGTACAGGGTAGTGATCGCGTTGATCAATTTTCCTCGGGACACACGTAATTTGTTACGCTGGCCGCGTACATGACAGGCAATAGCGATGAGGTATATAGATATAACGATTGCAATTTTTTTTGCATATTTGTTTGTAATGGCATTAATTACGGTAAATGGTTAATATAAATTGTTGTCTAATACGCTAAATTGATTGTATAACTTTGTCATAGTTGTGTTGTATAGATTAATGACTATATTTGATCAGTTTACTACTGCGGGGATTGGAAATCATTATTTTGCAATCAGAAACGTTGGAAATTTATTTGAAATACATGGTCTAACAAATTGATATATATTACTTGTTATATCATCTATACGTAAACGAAATACTTGGGTAAAGATAAAAGTTGAAGTTCTTAACGATTTTCTACTATATTAATATGTAAAAGTCGTGACATACGAGTACTGTACGAATTTAATGTCAACTGATCTATTTTGGAATATTTGCATTTGTATACGTTTTCGTACTAGTTTGGACGGGTTCGTGTTTATTTTCGTATACAAATATTGCCAATCAAACGTTTGATATTATTTACCAGCATTTCATACGCGCAAAAATAATTACTTAATCAATATCAATATGAAATATCGATAATATTTTGCATATGTGATATTTCTTATACATAAAAGTAATTAGAATAAATTAAATTATTAAAAGACTATAATGTTAAGCTAATTTTAAATATATATTTTTTATAAAATTAATATGGAATTAATCTAAATTGTATTTTTTTTTAAGTAAAAAAATCTATCGTATCAACTGAATTACGTTGATTTTTGCTAAATAAAATGTTATGAACCGTATTTGATTGTATGTTTCGATTTTTTTTGATTGTCTCATAGCCGTTTACCGAGCATATTTAATTTTATCAAAGTTTTTCAATTTAAATTTAACCATGGTCATTACTTTCGACTCTGGTCTGCGTAATTTAACATACACCCGCTTACACACATCCCTTTTAATTATCGTTTCATTTTATTTGATTTATTTTTTTCAATAAAAAAATCTATATTAAAACATTCGATTCGAGTTTTATTTTACAAGCTTCTTTAAACTCCACCTCTCATCCCCTAAATTTTGTTTTTTCATTTCCAAACTAAAATACTTCAACATTTTGTACAGAAAAAATAATAACACACCATGTAACATCCCCACTATTTCTTTCACTCGTAATCTCTCAGGCATATTCTAGTTTATACTTCTCAGGCAGTACTATCACGATTGCTTTTGCTCGTGAGAAACCTGAATATATCGCTTCCATCGCGTCTTACCTCTATTCTCTTGACGGACTTGTTGCTGTTATTAGTGACGTTGACGTACACGGTGATCAGATCCCCATGGCCGTATACAGCCTTGTCGAGGTTTGCCTCAAGCCTCACCCTACCGTCGCTCAGTAGAAATTGCTTCTCCACCGTCGCGTGAGGAGCCGGCGATTGCTCTACATACAAAAAGATAGAAATGTATAGACAGATATACAGCTGAAAATCGATCAAAAAGAATGTAACAGGTGTGTATGTGTGTGAATGTGTATAAGAACAGTGATTTTCGCTCGAGTAAATATCGATATCGCACTCGCGCTATACGTATATATACAATAAATTCATACTTTCGTTATTTCTCTCTTTCTCTCGGATATCACGTTTTTTTTTTCTTACGTTTGAATATTTATAGATCGCGCGAGGGCGATTTACATTTTTTTTTTTTTTTTTTTTTCCACTAACGCAAGAGTGATTGAGACAGCATAGTATGTAAGTTTCGGTGTTTTTGTTTCGCTACTGAATGCTATTTGAGTGGCAGCTCGATTGCTCGGGTGGGCGCGCGAGCTTTTCCCTTATTTCTCACGCGGTAGGTGCTGCTGGCTGGCGTGACTTGTAAATGCCGGGCCGTTAGTGGCTTTCATGATTTTACGATGGAATTCAAATTGCCATTGTGCGCACGAGGCATGGGCGGACAGGTGAATGAAAAGGCCATGGGGAACAATTAAATTTTAACGTTGCCGGTGGTTGAGAATTCACTATATATACTATACGCGTGTGGGTGTAGGGAAGAGAGTGAGAATAAAGGTTTTATATCTTTCAATTCGATCATTTCAAATGAATACGTACTTATTATGCGTATATTTTTAGCGGATACGACGTAAAAAGAATATTACGGTTTGCGAATATCATTGTGGTTGGTTAATAAAATATCATATATGTACTCCTTGGGGTCACGCGTAAACTTAATAATTCGTACTGTAACAACAGCTGTATACATATACCACACATTCGTAACGAAACTATCTTTCACGGTGCTTGAGTCGAAGAAAAGAAAAAAGATAATTCTTCTCTCCTCATCAACATAAACTATAACTCACGAGTAATAAAATCCAAATATTCATGAGATAAAGCGTAAACGCGAGAGAATTATGTTTTTTTCCCATGTGCCATCCTATTTTCTATATAGAGCATTTATCAGTGACATTGACAAGCTCGCGGGATATTTTTGTCTCCGGGTTTTATTTTTATAACGAGTTTTATTGTTTTGTTTCCCTCTGGGAAACCTCGAACTTCACTGCGCTGCTTCCCTTTACGACCTACCGGCCTCCTCTCACGTCATCCTTTTATGAAACTATATTATCATCTCCAGAAATAATTCAGTCATTTTAATATTTATCTATATACACTTAAATAATACCACAACTACGCGAAACTTGAAATTATAATTTCGCCTAACTGACATACCGAAAAATACCGAGCAAAAAAACGTTTCGTTTCAATTAACCGCTATGCAATTTGAACACATCACTTTTCTATATAGAAAACAACAACAACAGCAACAACACAGGTATATATACATATACAAAAAGGAACGCTGATCAGTAGCGAACGCGAAACTCAACTCCCCGCGGGCACCGCAGCAGCGCTTAATCAGCCGGTGTGCGCATTTAAAAAACAAACTTTCCTCCTACCCCAACCCCGGAAAAAAAGAAGGAATAACGTTCGCTTAATTAACTCTCTCTCCCTCTCTTCTCCTCCTCGGGCTTAATTAATTCCACGAGATGTTATATATACTCACCTTCGTCTGCCTTTATCTCGTTCTCGTCGGCGACGCTCTTCTCCCGCTGCGGTGGAGGTGGCTTCGCGGCGTCACCACCGACCGAGAGACTTCGCGTAGGCGGTGGCAGCAAGTGCGGACCCTGGATCACACGGATTCCCATCTTGACGTATTGCATTTTTCGCGTCAACTTCTCGTCCGGACGTTCCGCTGTAACATATTGTATACAAATAGATACGCATACACATGTATTATATAAATATATAAATATATATAGATGTGCATGTGTGTGTATAATGCTTTGTATATTTATTTATACGCTGAGGCTGAGGACGACGTCTGTGGATTATTAAGGGGGTGAGCGTAGAGCGTGTGCTTAGCATAACTGCTATTCATTTATTCAGGGCTTTTATTTAGACGGAGCTCTGTATGTGTGTCTGTGTGTGCTCGCTCGTTTGCACGACGAGGAAGGTGATGAATTTAGGTGGGACGGTGAGTGGTTACTTTTTGTACGAGTGTGTGGGTATGTGATATGTTTGTTTGATAAGGGAGATTAACGGTTTTCATTTGGACGCTTTGTTTTTACTGGTGTGATACGTGAACGAATATATAAATAAAGGAAAATTGTAAATAATGCTATCGGGTTTTTTCATTCGATGCATCGTCGTGTGTGCGTCGAGAAAGGAAAATAGATTAATCGATTAGTATCAGATACGTTGAAATTTTTTGTCGCATATATACGAGTATATATGACAGCAGTAGAAAAATCTTTCTGGCTCCAGGCGAATTCGATATTCAAATATCAAAATACTGCGATTTTTGTCTACGGTATATAGCGTGTTAAACAAACGTCGGTTTCTGGCAAATAGACTTTTCAAACGTAACAGCAAAAAGAAAAATGTAGTATAAAAAAAAATAGTCATATACACGACTATACACATTCAAGACAACTTCTTTCGCGGTGAAAAACTGAATTTTATCTTTTTATGCCATTTACGCGGTAAGCTTTCCAACTTGGAATTTTCCAGTAGCGAGTGTGTAGTATAGTGACATCCGAAAAGCGCGAACAAGCGCGAGTGGATCGACGAGGATATATATATATATATATATATATATATATATATAGACACACAAAATGGTAAAAATGTATATAAAAGGGAAAAATTCACAACTCGCCGTTCATCCCTACAATCCCATTCCCCCTTTTCCATACATTTACAAGCACTCCCCTCACCACCTCGAATAGTTCTTCTCGAAACTCTGCGGAATATATTCAAAGATCAGGACGCTAACACCGGCCTCCTGACGTCACGGAAATACCCATCGCATCCGTATCGACGATCGATCGACCGCACGTCGCTGTCAATTTACGCTGAGCCGTAAAAAAAAATTCGCATTATTATTTCCCCGGCGATTGTGTATATATAGAGAAGTGACGATGCCGTGGGTCTCCTCTCGTCTCGCTATTTACTAGAGCGCGAGGGATTCGAGTGCGAGAAGAGAGAGAGAGAGAGAGAGAGAGAGAGAGTTGGTATTGAAATTCGTCAAAGTCGCGAGAATAATAACGATTGCGTCTAAGTTTTTTTCTTTTGCTTGGGGAATCGGGTCGATTGGATATGAATTTCTTTGGCGCGCTTCATTGTGGCTTGTTGTCGAGTGTGCGAGTATATAGAGCACAAAAGCTGGGGAGAGAATTGGAAAGGAAATTTAAGGAAAGTTTGCTGTTTGTCTGCGCTTTGTTATTTCTAGAAAAGTCACGTAGTACTACCCGGTAATTAAGTTTACCAAATGCGCGTTGAAGGTAAAACGGAATTAAACAAAGAATGCGTGAATGTTTATTATTAAATTAACACAACCGCGGTAACGATTTATAATTGAGTGAATAACGTATATATACACGAAAACCAATAAATACGCCGCCGTTAATTAAATTTAGCCAAATTAATATTCAGTCAGAATTAAATACTCTCTGCAAAACACCATTATAGCTCTACAATTCTACCTATCACTTAGTCACGAAACACAATATACCTTCTTTCTCTCGAAACTTTGCTCATCCATTTACCCCCCCAAAAAAAAACAAAAACAAAAAGAAAAGCTCTCGGTATTTTTCAGTTCAGCAGCCGGAATAATTCGTGGCACGCGGCTACTTCCGTCGAACTTCGCCCTATACCAGAGGATTCCGAGACGAGTTAGAGTGCGACAACAACAACTTTCCGCTTATTTCTGGGGGTGAACACATACATCTACTCGTATATACGTGCGTGCACTTGTGTGTGTGTGTGTGTGTGTGTGTGTGTATGTGGATCTAGGAAAACTGCGGCTGGAGCTCGTAAAGTTTTACGCGTGCATCTGTTGCGGTATGAGCACACACTCGGTGGTGCATTTTACACGATCCGACTGTTTGCTCTTACATAGGTTACCGTGATTTGGTAAACTGAAATTTTTAGGTGAAGAGGCGCGGTGAATTTGCATTCGTGCTTGTAACTTTTCCAACAGAAATATATAGCAGAAGATTAATTTTTTTTCGTGTTTATAGATGCTCATGTGTGCTAGTGCGTATGTGTGTAAGGTTATAGGGTTAATAATAGACGAAAGGTGAAGTGGTTGATTTAAAAGTTTTTAATAAGGGCAGAAAGACACAGAGCTTTTATGAAAAAGCTTATAGGATTATGCGCGCGATTCGTATAATTTATAGTTGGACTTTATGAATATTTAATACATTTCAAAATTGCTGGAATTAAATCTAAAACCCGGCAAATCCTCTCGGGGATTAAACTCGAATAGTCGCTTTCTTGGTTATCGGTTTTGCGGCCGACTACGTGCACGGATCGAGCCCGTATATATATATTTTAGAATTATGTCTTTGGATTAATCAAAAGACGGTTTGGTTCACCGTTAACTTGATTTGTTCCCGTGTAATGATTTGGCTAATCTTCTATATTATTTTAATGGTTATATCATCTGTATAATCTAATGAGATCATTTTGTTAAAACAATTTTAAGCTTCCAATTAAATAACATTAACTATATTTAACAAGTTCAAACAATAACAGACATACATGTTAATGTAACCGAATAACAGCAAACCCTTTAAAGCCGCGTAGCTACTTCTAATTACAATTATCAGATTAAAACTTTATACACTGTATAATGTAACTACCACCATGCGGTACGAAAATCACCTAGAAAAAGAAAAAACAAACCTCATCTCTTAAAACCACCCAACGACTTCCACCCCAAAAACAACAACAGTATAGTATAGCGACGATGCGGCCACCTGTTCGCCTTCTCTCTTGTCCCACTAACAAGCCTCATCGTAGTGCCTTCACCTCCACAGGCAGAGAACCTCGCGCTTGCGTACTCAACTTCGTCTCCTTTAACGAGCGCGTCCCCCCTACCTCTAATTAACTCTATCGATTAGTCCACTACACTTCTACCTTTTCTTCGACTTGTTTCTTCCTCTTCTACACCAATACAATTCCCTCGCGACTTTATATATTTATCTCTGAAGAAAAAAAAAAGCACGTCGGCAATCTCGGACGAATGACGGATACTACCAGCTGCGATCAATCTTCTTTATAGAATAGACGGGCGCGGGCGCACACGATGTGTATCTCTTTATTCGCCGATTTTTACGTATGGAAAGGGGAAAGGAAAAAACGTCGATATGTACGCGTATGTGTGTGGAAGAAGTCGCATGGTACTGTAAAAATCGACGCTAGGGGAGCGAAAAAATGGTGTACGGTTCGAAAGGGATATAAATCAAACGTGCTGGGATGTATGAGTGAGAGAGAGAGAGGAGCAGAGGTAGCTGCTGATGTTTTTAAAAGTCGCAAGGCGTGAAAGAAGCCGCGGAATGTCGTATGGGGGGAAAAAAATTCGGTAGTATTTAGCTGGAATGTGAGCCGAATTTTTGAAGTGTATATAGAATAGACAAGGGCATCCTGGGAATTGCAATTTTATTTGAATAATATAAATCGTTTGCACTTCGGACGTGAGTGGAATACTTTTTCGATTGATGATAAATTAAATATTGTATCGATTTTTGTGAATATTTGCGGTAATAGTAGTATTTCTTAACCTTTCGTGATAAATTTATCAGAGGATTTAAAAGATTTTTTAGTTCGGTAAAAACGTATAGGATTAATACATCTGCGTTTATACGTATATATTCATTCATTTGTTAAATTGAATAAAACTGTTGCAACTTTCGTGGGTATAAAAAAAAAGGATAAATACATTTTTAATCTCTTTTCCACTCTCTCTCTGTGTCTTTTTTTGTTAACCGTCCCGGTCGCTCGTATAATAAAATGCGAAGTTTAATTGTTGCCCTGACCTTTCATATCAAACCCGTCGCTTGAATTATTGAACGTACTAAATTTGAGCACGCCGTTCGCGCGCGCGCGCGTCTCACCAAAGCGATTTGATATTTTATCGCGATCGCGATCCTGAAAAAATTATTTGCACCCTCTCCCATTTTTTTTTTCCTTTTTTGACTCGCTTTTATTTTTTAACTCATTGATACTTTTATATATATAAACACACGCACCCTCGCGTTCTCTCTATTCTTAAATGGTAAAACGCTGTATGTGTATGTGTATATATATACTATAAGTACACGTACACGTACACACATACACGTTTGAAACCGTTTTATAATTCCGAGCACAAATCCATATGAAAGAATCGCACGTGCAGAAGAATTTCGAGCGAGAGTCGTCGACGTCGTCGTTTTGCAGAAGAGAGAGAGAGAGAGAGAGAGAGAGAGACGCGAGTGTACGGGCAAACGATTTCTTTGATATTAAAATACATAGCGCATCGACGAGGCAACAAAAGCGTGCTTTTTTTTCTTTTTTTTTTCTATGTTTACCGTTCGCACGTGCATTCGTCTTGATAACGTGAAGCTTTTTTTAAAGCTCGGCATGCAACGTGCTTTTCTCGTGCGTACGCAATGAATGGCCGCACGCGTCTACTCGCACGCGCGTCTATATAGCTTTGTATACATATAATACACGTATTGTAGAAAACACCTTTGTTCTTAAACAGTGTACGCGTATTTTTTTTATAAACGTATACGCGATAGATCCTATTCCATTGTTAATTGATATAAGAAGAAAACTTTATCTATACTTTATCTACACAACGGAACGTCGATATAGGTTTTCTCCTTCCATCCCTTCGAATTTCTCATATACAGATCACCCGTCGGTACTTAAGCAAAGTTTTATTTGATAGCATTATCATTAAAACGTTCGTCAAAGTTTTTATCGCTTCACTGTATGGTTAAACTGATAAAGATAAACTCGAGTTCCATTCCGAGTTTTCACTGGGAAATATCCGTAACGCTTAAAAAAAAGACAAAAAGAAATGTCTAAAGATATTTTTACTTCCATTTCTATCGACATAACCGTTTGATTCGTTTTTAAAACTCTCGCGTTGCGTTTCATCGTTCGCAGTGCAAACGCGCACGTTAAGTTTAATTAACGCGTGGGCTAAAGCAAGCCCAAAAAATGTTCACCTCTTCCACGTGTGCGTATCGTTTCGTTATTTAATGGTTTGTTCGTGGCTATTTATAAAATTAACGCTCGTGCGAGTTTTATTTCCGGCTAATGCATTTTTCGTTTTCATCACAATTCGTTTAAAATCAATTGTATTTTAATGCAGCAAAAATGAGTTATTATTTCACTGCTAAGCTCTTTCGCGACTTATATCCGCGGTAAAACTTTTAATTGGAGCACCTTGGACAGACGTAAATGTCACGACGTCGCCTTTGAGGCAACTTCCGAAAGATCGCGGACTTAATTAAACTCATATTTCTTGCTGGATTTTCGCGGATGCGCGGTTATAGCTGCGTTGAAGGAGTCGCGGCTATAGAGTATTATGGTACTTGTGTATTCGTATTATCACTTTTACCGAACGACTCACTTTACTTAACTTCTATGGGGGAGGGATATTGAGGGTTATTGAATCTCTTTCAAGTGGTTATAGAGGACGATGATTATGACCGAAGTTGAGGATAAACTTTAAGCGTATACAGCATTGATTAAGATCGTGTGTATTATTGTAGGGAAGACGTAAAAGTGTGAGTTGATCTTTTTGCTATGTGATTTTAGTTATTTTAATGATGCAATATTATTGAATTTAAAAATGATCAGTGATTAGTTTTGCTAATTACATTATTGTATAAAAGATTTATAACGACTGCGTAGTGATAGTAAGTATATAAAATATACTCAATGCAATCAAATATCCATCAGATTTATACGTATAAATTTTATCGCTTAAATTGAAAACAATAATGTTTACAATTCAAAGCATTTTAGAAAAATTTTTAATTAATTGTCGCGTGTCTAACCCACTAAATATTTTGCCACTCAATTAAAACCCGTATTTGAACTGTAAAAACAAACCAATTGATTTGCGGGAGTGAATGTTGATTTACGTGAAATATACGGGATACAAGTAAAGTTCTATAGGGGACGTTTTCTATAGTAGTAGCTCACTCACCTGCGTAAACTCGGATGTCGTAACTGGTGCCAATCGGTGCGCCGTTGTACTCCTTAGCTGGCACTAACTGTACGGACGGTGGTGCTAACGGTGTCACCGCCATCGTGAACGGGTGAGCATTCGGATGGAATCTTTTCACCAGAACTTCCTGCGATAATAACAAAAAGAAAAACGACGAATATGATTTATTCCAGAAATCCGAGACTGTTGAACACTTGGAATTTAATTAGTTCTTTGATATGTATTACAGAGAAAAAACAAATCGTTATACGGAATGAATTATATCGCGCAGTAAAATGGAATTCGATGCTATACTGATTCGTTATTGAGACTATTGCGCGTTTTATCATCCCGGCAAATCAAGTATTCCGAGAAATCGGAAACTAAGCGCACGTGTATATAAACATCGATGCTTATGTATAAGAAGATTGAGACTGCTAAGAGATTCCGAGAAAAGAATTTATCACAGAATGCCATTTACCATAGTATATAGAACGCCATGAATTGCAAGCACACACTACAGTTACTTTTGCGAAAGCCAATGTTTTACTTCACTCTCTCAATTAATTAGCTTTAGGGTAAGTGCACGTCCTTGCACTTGTTGTGGCTCTTATTTCTCTCTCTGTCTCTCTCTATTTTCCTTGCGATAAAAGTGACACTAATACAGACGTCCATAGTCAGAACCCGGAGACTTTAATATCCCCCTTCGAAGCAATCTTCCGAATTAGCCCCGCAAATCCCTCACCCAGCAAAATAAAAAAAAAAGTTAGAGAGAGAGAAAAAAAGGTAAACCCTCATCCAGCCAGGAATGATTCCCTGATTTACCTCGTGCGCGTTGTACCCTCCCTATCCCTCTCAACCTATACACACATATACACGCCTTTTTTCCTTTCATGGACACCTCGTCGCTTGCTCGCACGAGATTTGCGGCTACGAGCGGTAACCCCGCCAGTAGCAACGGCATAGAGAAAGAGAAAATAATCATTTCGCTCGATCCACACTGCAATACTTTCGACGGATAAGTAATATCCTTTTGCGCGCGGCTGTGAGTTAGGTTATTGCGTCTGGCGGCGTCGTTGTCGAACGATCGATCTGACTTTGGCGGGTCTACGGAGAATTGAAAGGTGTACATATATAGATGACGACGATGCGCACGAATGGATTCAAAGGGAATCTTTGTTTACTGCGATATCTTCTTTTCTATTCTCTTTCTTTTATATCGTTGCGGGCCGCCCTTTCCGTGTGAAATTTATGCGCGCCCGCCTGTTCGTCTTGGCACAGACGAGGGAATTTTCTTTGAGCTTGCAGGCAAGCAAGCAGAGCCGAATAGTCTGATGTATGCGAGTATGCCGCGAGGTTGAGCACAAACATTTTTAATATAAGAGGTGAACTATGTATTTGGACTATTTTGTTTGGCGAAGAATTTTTGAACATTTCATCGATGTGCGTGTAACATATTGGGAGTTTAGAAAGTATAATTTTCTCTTTAAAAAGTGATGGATGAATTCTGTCATCACAATAAGACTGTTTTGATTGGTTGTTGTAGACTCATTAGATTGGTCTACAGAATAGGCGCGAACATCTAATATGTTTGAATTTTCAAAATTGAATTATCGAGTTTATAAGTATTTAAAACTGAATAATTAAAATAGTATAAGAAAATTTTCATTGCCATATTTATCAAATTTATGTTATTATCTTTTAATTGAAACTGATTGACAGAAACTTTTAAATTGAAACTAACTTGATCGTGTTCATAACCTCAAAAAAATAAATAAATAAATATATAAAATGATAAAAACCATTACGCGCGAAGAGCGTTGAATGTAGCTAGTAAAATTACATTTTATTTGGGACTTAAGGTAAATTTTCACTTCTTAATTTGGTTTTTTCCATGAATCTAATGTTTATGTAAGTTTAGCTTTTAGTTGAGGATTATGAATAGGGCAAGGAGTTCAATTTACGCGCGTAAAAAATAATCGGTAAGGAGAAATATAAAGTAATATCTCACAAGCCACCGCACCAATTCGTCTGTCGCTCGCTGCTCGCCCTCGCGCACTTCTTTTGCGGGTGAGCAAGACTTGACCCTTAGAGTGAGGATAAACTCACCGCTACTTACATCTCCCTGGGCCCTTGTCCACATCCCTTGCATGCGCGTCGCTGCTCCGTTCTCGGAAATGGAGCACACAAACAACTCGCAGTATTTTACAAAAAATAATAATCGGGGTTTTTCAAATTTCTACTAAAATTAGTTCTGTTTTAAGATCCTTTGAAAATTCATTCATAATTTATTATTAATATCTAAATAGCGATAGTGTTGATATAGAATGAATCATGAATTTATAAAATTTAGGAAGATAAAGATAGGAGAGCTCTTGAAGTTTATTTTAATATTGATGTATTAATCTTGTCGCTAATACCTGTAGCGTTTTTTCCAATATTTCGCTTGAAATTCTGAACTGGCGAAGCAACTTATTGGAAAAGTAAATTAAAGAAGATTTATACCACAGCCAACAACAATATAGTCGTCAAACCTCTATGCTTCATTTCAACGATACTTTAATAACAAAACTCCTCCATTACCTTCTCAGAAAAACGATCTAAAATTCGTAAAAAGCATCCTCAAAAAAACTATAATTCGTTCGAAACCGATATGTGCGTCCTCATTGCCCTTTAAGCCGTCAAAATACCCCATTGTCACTTCGGAATCCGTAACAATAACTTTCCACTCACGCTCCAGATAAACCGTCACGCGGAAATAACCCACCGCTGCTACCAGTGTCGGTCCAAAGATGCGCACTCACGTGCGGGTACGTCCTTCTCCCATGTCAGTTTAATCTCTAATTAACTGCCAACCAGCTAATAAGCGCTGTGTCCTGGCGACCGTCCAAACGTGCCGGAGCTGTCCTCTGCTCGCGTGACGGGCTTTAATTTTTCACAATAACGCGCACAACTCAGTTGTTTTATGTTATACGCGAACGAATAATAACAATGAGTACTGTGGTTTGGAAGTGGAGAATGTAGGAGAATGATTGTGTTATTGGGACACAGCGAAAGTTTGATTCTAATTTCATGGGGATGTGCTCTCGATCATGTTTTTTTATGGATGGATGCTAGGTGATACTAGGTGAAAAGGCTTTGTTAGGTTTCATACTGAGATGAATTGTTGGGAAGGTGTATTCGTGTGATAAAGTTTGTTTGCGGAGTACGTTGATAACTACGAAAAATTTATATAACAAAAGTAATTTTAATTCGTTATCGGAACTGTTTTGTAGATTAAGTAATAGTCCTGGGTCCGAAAATACATTTCGTGGTCATTTTAAGCTGAATACAAGTTTTTTAGACGTATTTTAGGCGGCTAAATCCGAATATTCAAGGTTCTCTTGATCGAAAAATTGGGACAAAAAGTTATAAACAAATTAATTGTTGAAAAGGCTATATATCTGGATTAACTCATCTACGTCTAGAAAACTTGAGTTCAGCAAGTGACCTAAACTGACCATGAAATATATTGTCGACCCCTAGACTTTAAAACCAAGTAATTACCATTACTTAATAGTTAAAAACTTATACATTGTAAGTATATTCATCAAAGTTCAGTCTTAAAATATTTCTTAACACGAACGCTTTGATTTTGGAACAAAGCCCGTTGCATCCATACGCTTACATAATTAATTGGTAATCAACATATTACATCATCATTCAAGCATACGAACACATCTCTCTACACATCATCCTTTGAATAAGCATTCGCGCACTGCTATATGAAACTTGCCGAAGCCGATCGCTTGCTCTCCACGTGTTCTCGTAATTATTCCGAAGTCTATGCGTATATATATATGCCGCGACGACGCCACGACGCGAGTAAATATTATTATACATGAGAAACGGAACGGAGCGCATCGTATATATATATATAGTCGCGTGTGCATAGTGTATTAGGAATTCATCGGGTACCGCGCGATACGGGGCGAGATTTCAATTCGCTCGTTCGCGATTTAATTACGGATCGCGCGAGCGCGACTATGAGTAATTGGCCTTTCGATAAGCGCGCACGCGGCCGAGCTCGGATTGAGGTTTATGGGGTCTATGGGACAATTAGTGTGTTTGGCTCGTATTGGTATATATGTATATATGGTGTGTGTGTGTGTGTGTGTGTGTGTGTGTGTGTGTGTGTGTGTGTGTGTGTGTGTGTGTGTGTGTGTGTGTGT
>JAYJLV010064177.1:0-16866 GCA_036873485.1 Torymus texanus
CTGCACACGAGATCTCATATGTTTGAAATTCGTATACCGATCTCATATGAGATCTCATATAATATTTTTACGCGGGTACTGTACCAATGGAATTGTATATATTTACGAAAAAATATCGTGCCTGGAATTAATTTACATTAAAACGCGCTCACGAAAACAAGTACTTGTTTCCAATATTAATCTGTATGTTCTGATTCTTTAAATAATAGTCGTTGTAAAATCATTAACTATTCTCGTTACTACGTTATCAAACGGATTATTGTGTCGTCAGGTCTTTTCATAGCATTTAAGCCGATTTAAATCACTTCAACTTATCATCACAAGCGTAATTATTTCAACGAAATAATTTTGAGATTCAAAAGCTTTCTCGTATTTTAACTTCATGATTAATTATATACACGCAGTTCTGGTAGCTAAAATTGCATAAAAATGAAACTATATATTTTGAATATTTAATCAAAAATAATGTATAACCATATTCTCATTAGATTCTTTAATACATAAAAATCATAAAGAATCTCAATTTAGATTCTGAGAAAAACCATTCGCGATATGAACCAGTTATAAGAATATTTTCAAGCTATATTGCATTTGGTAAGTCAAAGCTGAATCTACGTAACGTGTGCCGTAAACTTCTATATAATTTATATGACAGACGAAAAGTCTGTAACTCGGAGAGATTAATTTTTCATGAAATGAGCAAACGGAAAAGAATTAATGAACAGCAAGAAACGACCACGAGAATTCAAGGCACCGAGGGTTGACATCGTAGTCATAAATTTTTAAATGAAAAATTGGACATGCAGTCCTGGCGAAGGGGGTTGAAATAAATCTACTCTTTAAAAAATTCAAATTAATTTACGAACTGTGAAAATGTCGCGTTGTTGTTTTTAATGTAACCGCTATAGAGATTGTGGTTGTTAATGTATATTAAATCAAGATTGTTACGTCAGTAAGTAAATATAAAGTACAGACTTTGAAAAATATTATTTAAACTGTTACTACGAGAGAAATTTTCAATTTAGCATGTAAATGAGAAATTATCAGGGACAAAAGTAAAATCTGCAGAATTGAATTTTCCAAAACAGACGTTCTATAGTGGAAATTATAAAAGGCCCCAACCGACTGTACGGAAAATACATTACAAGAACAACTCCATAATCCCCGCACGTATTCAACGTACACCGACTTACCTCTGCCCGACATTCCCCCTCCCTACGTCCATCACTATATTTTCGCATGAACGAGCCTCAAGCTTTTCACTGGCACCAACGTCGCCCTGTCTCTCTCTCTCTCTCCCCTCTCCTTTAAAAAGCGCCGCAAATGAACTTTAATGACCGAAATCGCCCCATCGTGCGCGCATGTAATGTAGCATAATCGCACGGCACGTTTCCCCCTCTCACGTATATAATTATTCTAAAAATCGAGCGTTTCACGACCGATTGTCGCTAGTTTTTCCTTGATATATTACCAAAGGAAAGCGCAATGTCTACTGCATATATATAGCCGTCGGTGTTTAACGTGCGCTATATAGTGTTATATATATATACATGGGCTGAAGATTAATCTTCCCGTTTACTATAGCAAGCGTGCACAGGACACAGTTATTCAAGTGTGTGTGTATATGTGTATATGTGTATGTGTGTGTGTGTGTATATATATATATATAAAATACGAACATAATTATCACCTCGTAAATATATCTGATGCACACGCGGTTCACGCGAGTGTGTAGTAGGTGGCGCGCGAGGGAGTATATACCTTGCAATATTTTCGAACCGGAGATTAATTTACTTGGGAATTAATAGTACATGTGTGTGTATATATATGTTTATGTCAACGTTGGTTGATCTATCATCTATTTTGGTCATCATTCATAGAAAACATATGAGTACGATCTTTTCTATGTATATACCCGAAGTTTCTTTTTATATAGATATGGGGTCAAGTGAGAATCGTTATTGTATCATAATATTATAACTACAGTAAGATGCTTTTTCAATAGTAAAATTTAGTACACTAAAGACTCAACTTCATCTTCGTTCTCTTAAACAAAAATCTCATCATTAACACCGAACACCAGCTCCATTGTAACCGGAGCATTCGGTACCCACAAAAAGAATCCCAAATCGAACAAAAAGCTATAAAAAAAAGAAGAAAGAACCAAGAGATACGGAGCACCGGGTGTTCCGGCAGTTGTCAGACTCACAGAGAGAAAGAGTACACACACACACATATACATATATGTATATAGACAAGAAAAGGATATGGATTGGTGATGAGCGCGAGACACCAGTTGCGCGGCCGAGTGCTCTGCTCGAGGTATCGCATCGCCACTGGCACGAAACCCGGGTAGGGCAGTTCCGGTCCGTCGTCCTCGTCGTCGTCCTCATCGTCGTCGTCCTCGTCGTCATCCTCGTCATCGTCGTCGTCCTCCTCGTCGTCTTCCTCGTCGCCGTCACCCTCCTCGTCGGCTTCCTCGTCATCCTCGAGGTCGCTAAGCTCATTGACGTCGCTATCAGAGCCAAGCTGCTGTTGCTGTTGCTGCTCGTGCTGCACACTGGCTCGGGTGGCCGAGCGGTAGCGGTATCCTTGCGGATGATAGTGCAGCGACATCCTCGTCTCTGGTTTATCCTCAACGTCTAGGTTCTACTTTCTCTTCCTCTCTCCCTCTGTACGTGGAAACTGCTGCTGCTGCTGCTGCTGCTAGTCGCTTCAGCTCGCGGGGCTGATGGGGGTGGCGGCGGATGCAGGTCACGCGGCGACTGTTGCTAGTTCGGCCGACGCCTCGTCCAGCGGCCAGCGGCAGCTCTTCCGGCTCCTCCGCGGACTGCTGCAGCGGCCGCCAGCGGACAACAACATATCACGCGCGGTCCTGCATCCAAGGCTCCTGTTTCCTTCTCTCTTTCTCTATCTCTCGCACTATCAGGGATGAAAACGTTTGTGTTTCACACACAGCTCGAAGCACTCACACTCACTCTTCTCTCTCTCTCTCTCTCTCTCCTCTCTATCTCTCTCTTCTCTGTGTCAGTGTCTCCCTGTATCCGTGTTCTCTCTCTCTCTCTCTTTCTATCTTGCTCTTTCTCTGCTGTTCGCGAGGGGCGCGACAGGCGACACGACGGAGCCCGGCGCAGCGTCGACCGGTGACTGAGCTTACGAGCTTCGCCTTGCGCTCGCGAAAAAAAAACTAGGGGAGAGAAACGTAAGTCGAGCGCCATGGAGAGGGGAGGAGAGAGAGAGAGAGAGCAACCGAGCGCTCTCCACCAGTGGCGCGCCGCGCGCTCGTACGCATACATATACTCTCGCTCTATAAGCGACGGGGGCGAGCGCAAGCGCAAGCGCAATAGCAAGCGCACAGTCTTATATACACGAGCCGTATATATCTATACACGTATATATACGATTACGAGGAGTGCAAGAGGGAGGGTGAGAACGGCCGTACTATGCTATAGAGCTTCGAGACTGACTGACGTTTTTTCTTTTTTTTTTCTATCTTTAGGTGTGCCTGCACTCACGCATCAACGCGTGCACTAACGTGAGAGAACACACATGTATATACATATATATAGTGTTATAAGGGCTCCCGAAAATTGACCTGCAATAGGAGAGAAGTGGGAAGAGGTGAGAGAGAAAGACATGAGAATGAGATGGATGGATTTTTGGGGAGTACGAGCGTGTGTGCGTGCAGTCGGCGGTGGCGAAGTGGGGGAGTGGAGATTTCTGCCCCTGTCGACACCTGTTTGCGAGAGGATACGATGTATGACGCTAACGGAAGGCGGTTTAGTTTCTCTTTCTCACGCCTGCGATGATTTAATATTAAGGAAAGAGAACTTTGCCGGAGAGATGATATGAGGGAGCATTCGAGATGTGCGTGCTTCTCGTATGTACATTTTTCACTTGACTTAATTGCAAATGCATTATAATTCTTATTGATGCTGGGAGGTCGTTTTATTTCAAGTCCTTTTTTCTCTCTTTTTCCTGCGTCTGCTTTCCATTAAGCGATGAATGGTTTCATGGCAGAATGGAACTTTTCATCGAAGATTTTCAAAATTTTCACGTTAAATGTTACATGTACGAAATCCGCTTTATCATACTTTTTTTTATCCAGAAACATAGTGGTTTAGAAGAAAAAAAAAAAAGTAGTTATAGATGACTGTTTCATAGATTTGTTTATGCTAAAAACAATCCCGTCGTCAGAATTACTTCAACATGTTAGGCATTTATGCATAATTTGAGATTCAGTATGAAAAAATAGGCTGTTTTGGCCTTTTTTATGTATTTCTTTAGAAAGCGTGAAATTTTTTTAGGAGAATCGCGAAAAATGACGAAAAAAATGATCAAAATCTTAAGAAGGCCTTTGGCACATAAAACTTGCTAATACATATAATTCAAAAACTTTAAAAAATTTCAAGGCTGAATGTCATTCATTTGACTTCCTATTTATCGATCCATATATTTTCAAGTTTTTCTATAACTCTTTATAGTATAGTTAGCTCAAAACTCTATGTTTATAAATGTCGTAGCCATTCATTTCTACATCAAGCTGTCTTAAAATTTCGCACACCCATTGTAATAATTGTGGCTTATAGCACTTCCATTTTATAAAAAAATATTGATGAAAGACCATTCATAAGAATTAATTGAATTCCAGAAAAATCGCCCATTTTTATAATTTTACGGAATTTATACATGTGTACATAACTTTATGGTTATTATACTCTATTATATATACATTTTTAATATTACAAATTTCCACAAAAGTATATTTTAAATATTATAAACGTTAATCACTACACACTGACTGTTGAATCACACACTAACTGTCGGATCAGGTTTAATATAA
The DNA here is from genome assembly GCA_036873485.1 of Torymus texanus. Classification (NCBI taxonomy): domain Eukaryota; kingdom Metazoa; phylum Arthropoda; class Insecta; order Hymenoptera; family Torymidae; genus Torymus; species Torymus texanus. The sequence continues at coordinate 4,844 of JAYJLV010064177.1, forward strand.
TTATCTAATAAATTATTCAATAAAAGCAGTTGTATCTAAAATAGCTCATTCATATCCAACACATAGTAACCTAATAGAATTAATTTTCCAAATAAAGAATATAAGAATCGAAAATATATACGGTGCAGTGAGCACATGTAATATATAAGAGGGCATATGAATTATTTCTATCCTGATACTATTTATCATTGTAATTGCACCCTCAGGAGAGCAACGAAAATAGACTTCCGTCGTTGGCGTCAATGCTATCAGATGTATATACATTTAAATCTGTAACAAAATCAATTCGGAAACACTCCCAGGTGTGACATTATTATTTGGCTGACATTCGTAGAGATTATTATAGATTCCATTTTCATAAATAACAATTTTTTAAAAAATATAGCAACGTTACAGTTATTTGGTTAATTTAATGATTGAAGAAATTTCGTTAAAAAGTGTGCGAAATTTAAAAGATTCAAGTTCTGTGCAATAACATCTGAAAAGGTTACTCGTTTCCGTTTTTGAGTGATACAAAGAACCAACTGAATATATTTATTCAAAAAAATGAGAGAAAAGAAAACTTCCTACAGTAATTCATTCGCGTTTAAATGTCGTAACACTTTTGACCTACATAATTTAAATAAGATAAAAATTTTAAGAAGTAAAAGACACGTTTTGGTTTATACTTTAAAACATATTCTACGTAATTATGAAAAAATTTGCATATTATATACATATATCGATTGAGAAGGTATTACTTAAATTCATTACAGTCAATGTAAAATTTCAGATCTATGCAAACGTGCATTGATAATTACATGCATTATAATTAAGATACTTTTAATTATGAGTAAAAGAATAGGGAAGCTCAAGCAATTATTTTCAGTTTTAAACATAATTAAAAAATCGACAATATTTACTTTTAAAATTGATGTCACGTGAATTTGTCATTTAACATAATTAATTAAATAAGTTAAATGAAAAAATGTACAAATATAATGTCTGATCGTAGCCGACTGTTTCTACTTTAAAAATACAACTTTGCACTTCTTTTCCCAGTGACATAACTAAAATAAACAGATAAACAGAAAAAAATGTTCTTGGCACGTATATAAAAAATCATGTATCCAATAAATGAACCAGCGCCAAATTTTGTGTAAGAAAATGATATATGAGTAAACAATAAAAACAACAATTTCTTTACATCACGACAAATGTTAAACGTAAACTGAATTTTTCCCAACACGACGAAAATGTCAATGACCAAACAGCGTCCAAAATTAGGTGCGGAGCATTGAAATATTTCTCGATCCTCGTACCATAAACAAAGCCCCTCCACTCGCACTCTCGCGCCAAATTTCCGGACGCACTTTGCGGCCTGCCGCGGTACAGTCGTTCTCAAGCGTATATAGAAGAGTGGAAGGGAGGGCTTTTAACAACGAAGTCATCGGCGGAAAAAGTATGTAGGCGGTTCGTACATATAGCGACCACGCGGCGCTCTCCGGAAGAGATGCTATTTCTGACCTGCGCGGCCGAGGAAGGAATTCGCGCGTGATTAGCGAACCACGCGCGTGTGCGTATATGTTCCGATCTTGGTTTAGGTACTTACACACGTACAACCACGACGAGTTGTTTCTTTTTGTATTCTCGCTGTTGAAGGCTAGTTATCCAAAGAGTATTTCTCGTAAACTGAGATACAATTAAGTATTTAAGGTTGTATTCAAGAAGTAGGAGAATACAGGTTCGGGTGTTTGCAAGCGATGGGTGGGTAAGCGGTTATAATTTGGTCAATTTGCTCAAATCCATTTTTTACCAGTTGATTTTTTATCCATAATCTGATCATTTTCTGTACAAAATTTAACGAAAAATTAGTTGGCATACTGTCTGGCTAAAGTACCATCGTACTGATACAAAGATAACGCTTCTCTCTTCCAGTATTGATTTCTAGTATAGTATTGGGTCAATGGGGAAGTTATTATGTGGCGAATAACATAATCTCTAAGATGTCTAATTGAATGTAGCTATATTCTTCCTTGTTTCTTTTACCAATAGAATATTTTTATGCAATATATTAAATCGATTATCACAATATGCAATCGTTTTCCTTTTCAGATAATTCTCAAATTTTAAAACATTATCAACAGATGTAGAAAACTAAGAAAAATGAAACCTTTTTTATCACACACTAATAATATACATTCTTCAAATTTATATTGATATTATTTATTAATTGAACTAATAAAATTTATTAAAAAAAAACACAACTTATTTTATATATAGCAAAATCTATAATCTATTTTTTTCTAGGATTATACAAATTTCACGTTTAAAATCAGCAAAATTCAATTCTCCGATATAACACTCCATGTTAAGTATAAACAACTTTAGGATTAAATACTTAGCTTTATAAAATGCGTTAGTAAAGTATACTAAAATTTTTACCACTAATTTTAATATGCATTATCTTTATTTTTAAATAAAAATTTGGCGTTTATCTTTAAACTAAAATTACTTTTAAAGTATCAACATAAACTTTGAGTGATGCATGCATCAGTTACTGAGAATACAACAAAACTTCGCTATTTATTACTATCATGAACTAATTGCCATCATACTACGATAAAAAGAAAGGGCGCAATGTCTACTAATAACATTTTAAGTTTTTTAAAAAATAACGACAAATAATAAGTCAAAATATTGTTAAAATACCAACATTCAATGGTCAAAGTACCAGTATTACACCAGAAAATAAAAATTTGAATACTATTATTGCTTATATAGTATGAGTCACATATCCAAAAATTGAGGTACGATAGTTTTTACGTTCTAACTTAAATTTGAATAAAAACCCAAATAAGTCTGACATGGAATCTTTCACTGCTTGGCCGAAATTGAATATTTCACAGCGCATTGACGAAATGAAACATTTTTCAGGTTATTGATGAAATGGAATCTCATTCCTCTCAGCCGGCGAATTAATCAGTGCATAAAGATCCAAGTGAACAAACAATTATTTAAATTACTAGCAGTGTCTATGCGCTCGCCCTATCGTGGGCCAATCAAATTTTACATGTCCATTTCAAATCGGCCAATCACAATCATTGGAGGTGAGAATAAGTCAATCTCTTTTTTATAGGTATAGGATATCTTAGAATTCATTCGCAATAGTCAAATGATTAATGATTCCAAACATAATTATAACATATTATTATGATTGCAATTAAAAATTATTGAATATTTTGAGTAAATAGACAGATACAATAAATTGATTTTTAAAAATTATTTATACAACTCAATAAAGTAAATACACTGAAAAATGAAACAAAATATACCTTACTCACCTGAAAAAATCCAGTACAAAGTACATCAGCGTTCTATTATTACGCTAAACGCTGGCGCAAAAAAAGGCTGAAGCAAACTCGGGGAAAGAGTTTGGGCAAAAAGGCAAAGACGAAAATGCAGCATTGAAGCGAAGCTTGAAAACCTGAACATCTTGAGAAAGCGAAGCTTGACTGATTAAAGTAAACAAAGCCGAGCTTTCCGGGAATACGGGAACCGTGTGCGCAGCGTTTACTTAAAAAAAATTTAGCTCGCACTAACATCACTCAAGATCTCCTTGTCCGTGCGAATCCTTCAAAAAAAAAAAGATGACAACACAATGAGCTCTGAGAAAATTTCCCCCTCGCCCATCACATCTCCTAGCACGATTATTTTCCTCCCGCCAGCAGCGTAACCTCGTGACTTACGAATGTCGAAAGCTTTCTCGCCCCCTTTTCCTCCCTTAATTCTCGTTTAATTCTCTCGAGTGCGTTCTCTTCCTGATTGCCCGAAAGCTCGCGCTAGAGACGCGGCCTCGAATCACCAGCACGTTTGTTGTCATAAGCGCGCGTTCGGGCGTACAGTATAAGTATATAGGAGTCTTTTACTCTCGTTAAGCGAGCTCAAAGCATGCCAGTTTCCAGGATTAAGATTTTTTTATCGACTCCCTCACTGAGACTTCTCGGGAAACACGACGTTTTCCACGGAGCGGGAAAGAAGAAAGTCGGAAAAGCTCAACCGCCGATATATCGTGATTTTTCCTGGAGCTGCGGTGGTTAATTATAGCGGGGCTGCGCCGGTTCACGATGGACGGCGTTATTTCGTTTTGACGCCTTTAGAAACGCGGACGTTTACGGTCGTAATGATTGAAAGCAGCCGCGGCTGCGTGGGACAAGTGAGGAAACGTTTTGATGTGCTTTGTGCTATGGACGAAAGACCCGGGCGCTCTTGTCGCTTTCCTCCTAACGTATGTTTTAATGGGAATTTTCGCGCTTTGTAGCGCACAAAGGGACGACTTAATATATTGACTTTGCACGAGTTTATAAAGGCGAAGAAATTCAAAGGCAGTTTTACGGTAGATGTATATTTGTACGCTAGGTACAGTCACTGGAATTATCGAAAAAATTTTCATAATAAAAAGCGTAAAATATTCTTTTATTAGATGGATTTGACAATAATATTTATTATTTTTATATCTATACAATATTAAGTATATTTTGATATTCTTTATGAATTATAAATTTGTACGATTTTTACTTGTTATTATTACTAAATTTTCTTTTCCTTTTGCTTTTTAAAAAAAAATTATATCTCTGCATGCCAAGAATCAAAATTTCTATAACAGATTTCAAGTACCCTAATTGAAATTTTACCCTTTTATTATAAAAACTTTGTGATTTTTTTATATAGGTGCACTAATTTTATGTAAACGTATTTGTAAAGAAATTTATTTTACGTTACAAATAAATTAAATTTAATGCCGATGCCTAATTAAAAACTTATTCAAATTCCATTACATGATTTGGCATACAAACAACTGATATAAATTAGATCCCTTCTTTTTTTAATTTCCGTAAAAAAAAAAATCTCCGTATAATCCCTGGAGCTTAATGCTGTACGGAAGTGTAAATCAAAGTAATGAAAAATTCAAAGACACCGATAATATATATTATATTTATAGCAAGAAAAAATCGATTTGCTTACGTTACATTTATTATCATTTTTTCACGCTAGACCAGTCAATAACGGATCCACGCATCCGCAACGATCCAATATATTCGTCTTCGAAGCAAGTCACCGTTTCCATCACCACCAGAAGAAGGCTTACATACGCGCACGTTAAAAAAAAAAAGCTCGCACCGACACGACCCGAAAGCAAAATCAGCGCATTCTCATGCTCCCGGTCCTCTTTTCTTCACCAATCGTCGTCGTAAATTTAGCGAGGAAGGAGAGAAATTCACATGGAATTCCAATAGCTATACGGCATGCGTGCGAGAGTAAAGCGGAAGCGTGCAGGTTCGCGCGAGAAAAAGAGCTTGCGCCTTGTGCGCCGTAGTCGCGCGTCTATTTTCGTCGCGAATACGCCGCGCGTAAGCCTCTTTAACGAGTTAGTAAGGTATGTATGTCGGGAGGCACTTCTTACCGTCACGGCGAACGTTAATCACATATACGATAGACGCGGAATTTTTCGACGCACTCGGCTCATATGTGCACGGTAAAAGGCTTTTATTGTGCTTTTATAGCCGGGGTTGGCTTTCGATGCGATATTTCGCTTAATTGAGATGCAAGATATACAGGAAAAAAAGTTGGTCAAGGTGTGTAGCTGTATGTATATAAATTATACGGTAATTGAAAGGTCTTGACGTGAGTTATACGGGAGTTTGCGGGGAAGGGCTAGCAAGTTGAATGACTTCCGGGCAAGTCTCGGCTACGGAAGTGTGTATCTTAATTATAAGTACTAATAGATAATAAACTCGCTCTTCGCCGTAGCTGAGATACTTAGTACCTAAAGATCAAATGCGAATACAGGTTTTGACAATGAATTATATAAGATTCTTTAATTTCTGAAGAATATTTCCGCGTATTGTAGTACGGATAGCTGATTTCATTCAGCTAGGTTTTAGATATACATAGAACTTGGAAATATAAATTATATTCTATCGGAGGAAAAATAGTTAGTCTTCATTTCATATTTTCATTCATCCAAAATGATAATTATGCAAACAAAAATTTAAGCAACTTCGATTGCAATGTAATTTAGTAACATTTCCTTGGCAAATCACGTCTCCTCGACTCTACTTTATAGAAAAGCTTAATTATATAGGCATATGTAATATAATAGCTTATACATTATTTAAAAATTTTATGACATATTTACAAGAGCATCTGAAAAATAGCCATATGAGGTACGCGCACCGTAAGTGTGTACTGTGAGCGAGTTGTTTTTTAATTAGCTAAAGGGTAATTTCTTTTTTGGCGTATTCAAAAACTTTTTCTAGATAGATTCTACTTTAACAATCGAATTTGTTGGAATTAATGAAAAAAACCTTTTGTTAAATTGGTAGAATTAATTAATTGGTGGATACCAATTGGCGAGTAGTGACTTTTTTACCAAATTTAAGACATCAATTTGTATACTATAAAATATAGTATAAACACAAGACTGTTTTCCTATAGTACCAAAATTTGTTGTCTATTGTATGGCCTAAAGTTCTAGAAACAATTTATTACAAAGGTGTATCTCCATATTTTTTGTTCGGTATTTTTACGACCGATTTAGGGAAAACTTTCTGTAGAATTATATATATAAAATTTGAAAAATGTTAATCACTTAAAACTTTGTATCTTTTGAGTTTATTCGAATATTGTTAAACTAATAAAATTATTTGCTTGGAAGTTACATTTACGATCAATATTTATTTACTTAAGAATGAGTCCTCAGCATAGAATATAGCTTGGCACGGGTTCAACTCAATTCACACATTCCTCAGAGTTCCATGACAAACGAAAGTACCAAAACAACTCGTAAACTGTATTAGTAATTACTAAAAAAAGAAATTTTAAACTCATTAAGCAATGACAGTAATAAAATAATATATTATTAAGTTATTATCATAACTAAATTAAAATAGCTTTTACTAAAAGTTCTATTTTACTATAACAGTAAAAGTATCATTGTAAAAGTACGCCTACAATGAGTCTTAACTTCGTGGAGTTACACACTTTATTCGTCAACATGGGCTGAGGGGATAAACATCGGTTCATACCAGGCGAGGAAGGCAAGCGCGCGGAGGAATATTTACTATACTGATTCATAAAGCGATAAATTTTACTACATTTCTAGCAAAATACGACTACCACTTTTAGAAATAATGTAGTAAGTTTTACGTAATTGCTTGTGATTTTTACAAAAAAAAATTTTTTCTTCACGAATCTGTGATAAGAGTCTCCATAGATCGATCGAACTGAAACGATCACATAACAGTGAGCGCAAAACACGAGCTTCGACTATGCTACAGTACCAATAAAAATGAGACAAACGTGCCATCAATAGATGAACAAGTTGATACATGACATCGACACCAGTAAGACATACATACGTACATAAAGCGCACGAAACAGTGAATTTGACGCTCTGGTCACATATACCCAATGAAGGTAAAAAAGTCGATATAATGACACTAAAATGACGTCGGATAAAAGTATTAATAAAAATCGAATCTTACACGAAAGGTACACTAGATCTTTTACATTTAGTTCACAACACTTAGAAGTTTGTATAAGCTGTTGATCTTTAATCATAAGAGCTATCAGTTGAGCTAGCGATGAAGTTCTGAAAGCAATTAGATTTTCAACTATGCTTCTAAGTAAGACGAGGCTATTAAAGCTTCATTCTGAAGTAGGCCTTAATTTGCTTGAAACTTTTTATTGCAACATAAATTTCATATGTATACATACAACACACATCAACATTTCATTGTACAAAATAACGATCAATCATATAGGTAAAATATATTTTAAAAATAACAGTTGAAAAATCTAAATTTATTTCATCATATACAAAATCTGTTAAATAAATCATCCTCCATTGGAGTCAATAATTTGGACAAAATAATTAGTCATTTATCTATCTACACAATATGTGACACGTTTCGGTTGTTACCAGCACAATTCTATACATTTGACTTAGCAGCGTAACTGTATAAATATTGCAATACTTTAAAAAAACTGTGTACATCCGTGATTCAAATCATGGAAAGAATTAAAGTAAAACATCTTTGCACTGCAATTTATTCAGAATTTCTAATGCTGTTCCCATGCCCTAAATGACAATCAATAATACTGGGAAATTATTTCCCATTAACTGTCATGGCTGTAAACTGCTTCAATATCTTCAGCTAATTTGTTAATAATTCTAGTTGCCTTTTATCTAATAATGACGCTAATTCTTCCGCCTCGGTGACCGGTAATGAACACACGTGATGGTGACAAACATAAGCAGTAGCACGTCCATTCTGTTGCTTCATTTTACTAATAACATGGTTTTTCCTGTATAAAATATCTTCAGTATTTTCTCCATCGGCTAGCATTACTATTTTTCCCGGTAGTAATCTTTCTCGTACAACTCTTAATAATATCTTCGTATCTTCCGATTCTTTTTTACCTATTACATATACCTGTGGAATAAATTATATTTCAATGTCATTCTATGATATAAATAAAGATTTTTTAATTAAATAAAAGAAACCAAACTAGCAATAAATAGCAAGAACAAGCATAAATAAAGGCGACAAAGATCCGTTTACGTACGTCAGAGTATATTTAGGTACGAAATGTGTTAAAAACAAAAATAATTTTTCCATCTTTTTGCATTATGCTGTATATATTTTTGTACGATTTAATATAACAAACCGACGAAAGCGGTAATAATTTCCCTCCAGAAGGCATGAGGTAAACTTTTAAAAAATTTTCAAAGATTCGCAGCAATGAGATAAGCCTATATATGCTGAGCCTAACAATATTTGAAATGTAATACATCAACGTCTCGACCGAGACCCGAGAAAGAAAATCAGCTGAGCACTAATGGGAAAAAGTAAATTGTATGAATTTAAATTTACCATACGACATGTCTAATTTCCGACAGGGAGGAAGAACTCTACAAAACTCTAAATTAAATTTTATTAATTAATTTATCAGTTTCATAAAAATTAATAAAATTATCGGCCGAGAAAGTGTAAAATATTTAAGAAAAAAAAATAATACAATTGATTTACATCGAACTTGCGGTGTAGGAGATTTAATTAAAAGTCTTGAGGAAAAAAGGGAACAAGAAAAATAAATTATAGAAGAGAAAACTTGTAAAAAAGTACCTAGGAAAAAGAGAAAAATAAAATAATTAAGAAAAACAAAAATTCAATAAAAATTTACAAGAATTTTTACAAGGATAACACGATAGATTAAAGATATTAAGTTAAAAATTAATCTTAAACTTAAGAAAGTAAGTCTAACACAATTATAAAGAAAATAAAGATGAAATAAAGTTTAATGTTAGAAATATAATATGTAAATTTAATTTATCCTAGTATAGATTGTACTTCTGTCCAAATACTGGTTTAGTTTGTATTCAAGATGCCCTACCAAAGGTTAAGATGATTTAAAATTATTTTTTTAAATGATAACTTTATGTTAATACTTTTTAAAAAATCATATTTTTTATTTAAACTGAAAAAATTAAAGGTAGCAAAATATGCTATCCAGCTAATTATAGAGCATTTCATCTTAACTCAAATATCACAAAAGTTTGTTGGTATTTGATAGTATTTGTTAAATCTATATATATAATACGTAAATAGTTACCTGCGTAGGAGAATCAATAAGAGTTACTAAGGCTGTGACTAAATCTGGGCAGGCAATGGGAAACTGTATTAATATTTCTCGAAACGAACGTACAAGCTCTTCCGCTTTATTCGATAGATCGGCGCGATCTAGATACGATGCGAGTCTCAATAAATTTCCACACGCCACAGAATTCCCTGATGGTTCCGCACCATCTTGCTCTGAAAATACATAATTTAAAAAAAAAAAATTAATATTTATATAAAGAAAGGCAATTTTGAACAGATTCTATTGATCAAGAAGCATAAAGCAATAAAAAATGCCACTTTTCTATTTTTTTTAGTGTACATGATGTCAACGTCAACAATCACCCAAGACTCAAAGTTAGCACGCAGACTATTTCTTGCGCAATAGCGCCGTAACACTAACCAGACTTCGCTATAAATATTTTGACGTCTTTATGGAGACGCGCATTATCTTTTGAGATAAGTTTTTCACGCGGCAGTCGAGAACACGGGTGCGAGGCAGCCATGTGCGCTAATTAAAAGTGAGCCAAGGCTACGACGCGAGTTCTATATAACGTACCATCCTTAAGGCGCAAAATGACGGAGCGGTCGTCCTTAGTCGTAGAGAAGTAGCCGCCGCCCTGGTTGTCCCAGAACAGCTGATCTTGCATATCCTGTAACTCCTCGGCGAGCTCGAGCCAGTGGGCGTTGAAGCTGACCTCGTACAGATCGAGCAGGCCGCGGATGACGAAGGCGTAGTCCACTTGAAAGCCTTTTATCGGCACGCTCGTCTGCGAGATTTGATTGCCCTCGCCGCGGTAACAGCTGCGCAGTAGTGTCTTGCTTTCCTTCTCGTAGAGGTGACACTCGATGAATTGGGCGGCTTCCTCAGCGTACTGCGCATATTTCGGATTGTCCAAGGCAAATGATGCCTGTGACAGGCCACTGATCATCAGGCCTGAGAGACAAGAGGGTTGTTATTAATCTGAAAATTGAAAGGTTACAAGTTATATTGCTTAATTTTTATACCGTTCCAAGCTGTAACGATCTTGTCGTCCAAGTGTGGCCGGGGTCTTTTTTGACGTTCTTCAAACAGTATTTTGTGCGATTCCTCAAGATACGATTTTACAGAATCAATATTGAGACTAAAATGTTCAGCCGTTTCGGCGATACTTCCAAAAACTATCAAAACATTCTTGTTAGTCAACTCGCCGTGAGGATCCTAATAAAAATTGAAAGAATTCTTTAATTTAAGAAAATTTTTTCGATTCTGCAATATGTTCATGACTATAAGAATAACTAATCAATGACACATATTACATTAAACCACTACTCTAAATTATTTTTATAGAAAATGTTAGAGAATGATAAGCATGTGTCTCACATACAAAAACATTTTCCCTATAAGCAATTTCTATTTGTGTAATAATTAATAATTTCCCTCATGCATTTAATAGACTCTATTATTCTAAATTTGTATGCATTTTACAATATTCTATTTTAAACTATTACATTTTATGTATCATAATATATTGCATTAATCTTCAGATTATCTTTGTGATAACCAGAACTTATGTGTTAATTATAAACTGTATCTAAATAAATTTTATACCTGCTGTCTTGCAACATTTCCATCTGTTTTCACATTATAATGATGACAAAAAATATCAGATAATGTTATATTGTCTTTGTTTGGAATGTTTTTATTTAAAAGAGATTCTATTTCTTGAAAACTCCAAACATAAAAAGCTCCTTCTTTTTTTTCAGTATCTTCATAAGTTGAAAGAGAATCTGCATCCTCTGCACTGAAAAATCCACCCTCCTAATAACAGCATTTATTTACTTTTTATAGCTATTCTGCTAGAATTGTTTTCAATATATGAAAAAAAAGTCAAAGATAATTTTCTTACAGAGTGCCGCAAATCTCGCACAACGTATGTTACTATATCATCAGCTATTTCTGCAAAAAATGGATCTTTTGATGCTAAATAAGCTTCAGCATATGAACGAAGAAGCTGCCCTTGATCATATAACATTTTTTCAAAATGTGGCACATGCCATTTTCCATCCACAGAATATCTTGCAAATCCCTGTTAATAATATATAAAAGTCAAGGTATATAACAAAAAATAAATCTACATAAAATGAAAGAAAAAACTCATATGAAGTACAATATCATATTAATACTTTCAGGGTGACTAATACATAAGACAGCCTTTGTAAATTTTGAAACATTAACTTAAAATTTAAAAGAAATAGTAGATTACACACCTTGGCCAGTAAAATAAGAAATGTCTCAGATCAGATGTAATTGTCGGCCGAGGCGAAGCCGAGGTTGATAAACATGTGATCTGAGGCTTTCTTTTTTACTGGCCAAGGTTT
>JAYJLV010064188.1:0-16862 GCA_036873485.1 Torymus texanus
ATGTGTACAAAATTTCAGCCAAATTCATTTCCCACGTGCGCACGATTATTTAATGAAGTATTAATTTGACCCATATACATACTCTTGCGTGTAGCAATGAAATATAATGAATATAGATAAATGATACACGCGTACCGACTGCAATAAAAAGTAACTTTGCATATAGCGCACTCAGGTCTATTCTAGGTAATTTACTATAAATTTAACATGCTCTCGTGACAATAGTCATAACTGCACAATGGCAAATAAATATATAGAGATCTCAGTTTTTATTCGAACCGCAATTCTTTGAAAAAAACCGTCGTCTATAAAGTTTACCTCTTATACACATTGCAAAATCTTCATAAGAAAATACCATAACCAACCGAAATCACGTTTTCATTTTATCAATTACATCCAACCTATAATACTCAAATCAAAGCACATTCAACAAATACCCTTTGAAAAAAAAATCTCGGCTCATCAACGTACGCGTCTCGAAATAACAAGTGCTATTGGCACTGCGCACTACTCTTTCACCCCTTCCCTTTCCACTGTACAACCGTCGCGAAATACGATCTACCCTAACCGAAAAAAGCCAGCTCCAGCTCTCTTCTCCCTCTGTCTCTCGCTCACAGACAATCGATGACGACACAACGCGAGCGCGCACACGCAGGAACCGTGGGGTAGGTCATTGCATGGGCTCGTGCCAAAGTGGTGCTGCAGGTGACGCCGCCGCCGCCGCCACTGCTTCCGTTGCGCACGACCCTCCGTTTTAGGGGGAGCATGAGCGTGACCTTGTTGAGCTCTGAGCCGCGTTAGGGCGATCCTTTAATCGTCATTAGTGGAATGTATATGTGTACGGTGTCATTGCCAGGGGATATGATGATGGAGCGGTGATAGGGGTTTGAGATTTTATAATTGGGTTTAAATTTTTAATGTGGGGGTTGATTTTAGTTTGGTATGTTTTACAATGATGTATGATTAGTAATGTATTTCGAGAGTTTTGAAGTAGAAGGTTTAAAAAAACTTCAATTTTATTTAATAAATATCTTTTAAACAATTTGAAAGTAAACTTACAAAAGGAATAAATCACAGAGTATTTATTCGGCTTTGAAATATTTTCACATGTGATCTAGTCATGTAGAAATAGAACAAATTTAGTTAATTTTCGAATCATGTAGAAATTTAGTTAAGGTTCATGTAGAAATAGAGAAATTTAGTTAATATTTTAATTAAAAGCAAACCAATATGAAATCAAATAAAATGTTAAATTTTATCACAGTCGCTCCTATTGAACAATCGCATCGAATACTTGTTAGTCAATCCGATGAAAACTTTCCACCGAATGAATTTAAATTTTAAACCGAAACATTGAGAAACGAACGCGTCTCACCTATAAAAATGTCACGCGGGCATGCTCGTGCCATCCTTCGAACTTGAAGAAGTCGGCGGATCTGCGTGCTGTCGTAATAAAAAGGAGAAGGAAGATAGATGCCGAGTAATAGGGGATACGGAAGCGCGCGAGGTGGAAACTTCCCCAGCGCAATTTGTCAAGGGAATTTATACACGCGTTTCTTTTTGCTCTCTCTCTCCCTCTCTCTGTAAGAGCGTTCTTTAAAATAGAACCTTCTTGTCTTGAATTTGTGTGCAGCTGAATGAGAAACTTGAGCTTTAATCTCGATACGTCAAAACTGCTTTAAAATGAAACTATTTATAAACAAAGGGTTAGGTTTACAAAAATAAGTTACTGGAATAAGATATTAATAAACTAATATTATAGTACGTCGAAGTAATAGAATATTTTAAAGAATAACCGCAATGAATGGAAACCATTCACCAATTGTTTATAGTTCGTTTTAATCTATTTTACGTATATCTTCCTATAGTCGGCTGAAAATTTTCACCCAATATTGCAACATATCGCAAAAATACCAAGAATATCCGGTGTCGATTTCCTATCGTCGAGATATTTCACGAGCCGAAGAACAACACCCGAGCTGACTCTCGCAATGAGAGTGCATGCATGCGTACAATCGGTCGGCTTATCACTGCTGAGATTGAGCGCCTAGGGTTTCTCTCTCTCTCTCTCTCTCTTTCTCTCGTTTTCTCTCTTAGTCTTATCGATGCCGACGAAGCAGAGCGTCACCCACAGCACTCGTTTAATTAGGCGCGCGTGAACTCGAGCGTAGTATATATATATATACGTTGCGCGAGGGTTAAGGACCTCGAGAACGCGTCATACGCTGCAACCTGTGTGAGTCTCGAGCGGCTTTCCCTCAATGGTATATTAGCGCGTGTGTATACTTCTCTCTTCGGTATCGCGAATATTGACGATTAATTGCGGTAAGAGAAGTCATTTTTGTTTGTTTGAAGAATATATTTTAAAGGAGATGTTGGTGGTGTTTGATTGGTTGGTGTATAGGTAAATTAATTGAAGGATAAGTGGATCTGAATGGATCAGTCTATTGTCTAATACCGTCTAATCACGAAATCGCGGCTAAGGTGATTGGAAAGCTTAAGTTGGCTTACAGGTAGCTAGACAATGTGCATTACCGAAATAAGAATTGGATTTATAAAGCATTTTCAATTGCGGGTCATTCCTTTTAGTATATGTACCGTGGAAAGTTTCCTACAATATGATTTCAATGTGAAACTGCTGAACTTCATTAAAATTTTTCTTTTAATTTTAATAATTTTCAAAAAAGATGTAATCAAGAATAGATACATTTTTCATCTTACTACAGAAACAGCTAAATTTACTATAATATTGTCTAATGGTTATTTCCTCTATCGATTTATAAAAGTTAAAAGGTGATTCTAAATTGTACTATATCATGAAAAAAGTATCATCAGCTCCCGAGATTTTCAAACTACAAAGCCGATCTACGACACCTTTTCCTCCCAACCTACATTCTATATTCCAACCTCCCACAATGCACGCCTTAATGCTATCCTCTTAGATCGGATCTCTCCGCTCCGTTTGACACTCTAATCCGCAATTTACCTACAAAACGATCGTTAGCAGATCGAGGCATCTACAGCACAAGGTGTCACTATATACACTATACCACTTCAAACCTTGACTCGCGTGAAACGCGAAACTACCTCCCGACTAGCGCTTACGTCATGCAGGAACGGCTATCCTTATCGGCGAACTGCATACGACGATATACGCGGGACTAAGCCGAATACGACGATGATCCTCGAGTATAGCTTCGACGTGAGAATTCGAAACGATATTGCTCATTTTTTTTTGTTCACAGTGCGTGTAGTACGTGAAAAGGGTGATAAAGTGAAGTTGGGTTAGGTTATAAAGTAATGGTGGGAATATAACGTTGATTCAGAAGGATTTTATGCTTTATCGGGCAAATATAGTTCGTATCTTCAGCAAATATCGTCCCGATGGTAGCGATGTTCTGGAGGGGGCTTGGGAAATTTTAATTGTACGATGATGAATTAAGATTTCGTGGTAATTTATGATGGATCGAGTATTGCGTAGTTTAATCGTAGAATTAATATCTTGTAAATGTCGCTCACAGTAGGCCCGCATACGAGTAGGTATCAGATAATTCAGTTTAGCAGTAGTTGACAAATATGCAAACGTTATTTAGAACTATTATGCGTGACGACTGATTGACTCTAATTGTAATTCAATTGTTCGGTTACGAATCATCCTTTATACAATTATATTATGCAAAATTACACATTACTACTATATGTGATCTCTAAATATTCAATCAAAATAATATCACGTCGCACTGATCAAACTTGCAAAAATCTTATCTTCTTCCTTCTTCATCTTTTTTTCTCTACCGCAGACAAAGCATGTATAACTCCCTCGATTCGATAGCTCAATTCGCGATTTCGTAAAAAATAAGAAAAAACACTGTCAAAGGCGGGAATCACGTACAACGGCGAGTCGAGCACGACGAAAGACTGCGTATAAAACGATTTCGCGCCGCCCGTAAATTCTTATCACGAGTAATGCACCGTCGCGGTCTCCTGTGCTCGCTCCCTTACTTACATTTGTCGTACAGAGTACGTATATATATGTCAAGCGATTAAGGACGCATGAGAAGTCATTGGAATTCATCCCGTAATATGTTCGCAATGTAAAAACGTTCGTGGCGGGACATACCTATATAATAAAAGTAAAACGTGCGTGTAAGATCGGCCGCCGCTCAAAGAATTGGTTATCGTTGGTATGACGTTTAAAGAGTTTGTACTTGTTTAACTACTTGTTTTGAAGTACTTAAACTTGAAAATAACATAACTTTATTCTTACTTATTTTCATTGCTCAATAGATCATTACAAGAACCTTAGATCTCTATAAAATTCCTTAAATTATGCCACCCTCAATCACCCAGATATATTAAATCTATAGATTTTTCTACTCGTAGATCCTCTGCTACCGAAATCCCTCCATCTCTCCTCGTAAATCTACCTCTTTCCAGAGGTGCGCGCTTTGTCTATCCGCCTACGCGGACACAACTAGGAGCCTCCACGACATCTGGCATCGTCACTTTCCGACGATTAACGGCCGCGTATACTACAATGCCATTGCGTCGTAGCTAGGCGCGAAGGGGGACAAGACGATGGAAAAGTTCTTCGCGTAGGGTATACCGATGAGGGATTAGAGATTGATGTGAGTGAGAGCAAGAGTGCAGTGTGTGTTTATATATGGAAGTAGACGATTAAAGATTCAGATGCGGTAAGTTAGGTGTCGTTTATTTACGATTTTTCTATTTCCGTATGGTGGGAAGGGAGGAATGAGTTGCGAGGAATGGTTGCTGAGGTGTTGGATGGAGATTGGATGTATTAATCCCCCGGGGGTTTTAGGAGTCTTAAGTTATGAAGGACAAATAATTTATTTGGTAATAAATCTATTTTTATTGTTGTATTTAGTATAATCAATTTTCTTATTCGATTTACAAAAAATAATTAACATATACACATGAAAAAAAATTATCGTAAAAAGGTTTTAGACATTGGTAATATAAATAATTATTATAATTCGATTTTATCAGCATTGTCAATTATAATAAATTTCAAGGATTGAATAATGTTATAAGAATAATGCGAAAAAATCTTCAGTATAGAGTAAGCACATAATCTAGTCAGAAAATTCAAGAAAACCTCAAATATTCTATAAAACTACTTCTGTAGCGACATTAACATCTTGTGTTTTCCTTCTCCATTGATTAAGGAATCATGCTATTTACTCGACTTCTACCATTCGTACATACAGACACACGATATCCAAGTGCGCTTACAGCTCGGTAATAAGCTCTCAAAAGTACACGTTCCACAATAGGATGTAAAGTAGTTAATACTCCGTCATTTGAAATCGTTTCTCCTCTCCCACTCCCTTCCTACCATAGGTAACCGCTCGATATATATACACGCGGCAACATCAGGAAAATCGTTCGCGATTCCTGACATTCCACTCTCCTCTCTCCACTACTTCCCTTACCCACGTTCAGTACAAAATCAAAAGACACAACCGTAGCGAACAAAGGAAAGCCAGTTCTCTGTTTCTCGCGCTAGCGGGTGCAATGCAGCGCGACAAACGTACCTTGCTGTACTGGAAAAATATGAAAAGCGCCTGCTACCACCGCTGCTACCACAAAGAAGCTTGTGGGGAAAAAAAAGACGAATCGAAAGCGCACACACACACACACGCGCGCGCGACGCAGAACCCGAAGAAAAGCTCAGCGGTAATTGTACAAGTTGTCGTCGTCGTCGTAGTCGTCGGGTATATAAAATCGATGCGATTAAAAGTCCTGTGCGAGCAATGTGCGCACCCGAGCGCCTGCAGTAGTAGCAGTATAGCAGCAGTAGCAGCAGCAGCAGCAGCAGCACCGATGTAAACAAACTCTCGGCTGCTCGCGAGTTGCGCGCCGTGCAGCGGCCGAGCTCTGACGCTTTGCCTCCCCGCGCAGAGGTCGTCGACCTCGAGCCGTATACTCGTGGTAGTAGTGGTGGTGGTAGTGAAGAGAGAGAGAGAAAGAATGGAGGGTGAACGGAAACGGGGAAGAAGGGGTGTGTTATGCGCGCGCGCGTGCTCTCTCTCTCTCTCACAGACACATGCACTCGAGCCCCTGGCAGCTTGCGCCTAGGCTAAAGTGTAAGCGAGATGGAGAGAGAGAGAGAGAGAGAAAGAGAGAGAGGAAAAACCGAAATGGTAGGGAAAAGAGAAATAGGGGTAGGTCGGGGTAACGCACAGGATTGTTGTAGTACGTGTGTTTATGTGTGGAGCAGCCCGAGGGCGATTAACCGTGTTATAACACTCGCTTTTTTCTCGAGAGAGAGAGAGAGAGCGTATAGTATAGTAGCTAGGAGTGGGGAATTATTTCGCGCGTTGAAAATTCTCTGACCTTAGCCGTGTGCGTAGCCGCGGCGCCGTCGCGGCGGTTTGCGCGTGTAAAGGATATATGTTTCGCGCGTACTGTATTTTTTTTTGTTTTCATTGTTTGGGTGGGGTAATAAAGGAGGGATTGCTTGTTTAAGGCGTCGAGTAACAAGGGATGGTGGATTGAGCGGAATTGATGTTTGCCGTAGGTAATGATAGTCGATAAGAGTTGATTTTAAAATGTAATAATTGAGGTTTTCTCGTATTATATGGGGAACCTTATTTTACAGGCAAATTGATCCTTTTATTTTTATCTATTATTACTCTTCTTTTTGCTTCAGAAAGAAGTTGATTATATTATACTTAAACATAATATTAATGTATGATATTAAAAAGCTCTCAATATAACAACCTTTCCTGGTACATCGAATAAAAATGCAATTACCAAAGCAATTATGCAAATGACATTTTACCATATGCAGCATATGTAGTCAGGAAGATTTCCTATAAGTGCACCTGTACAAAAAACCTTAAAACCTCCAATTGCCCATCTCTCTTTCTCGCTCTCTCGTTCTCTGATAATTAACCCTCTCTCTCTCTATCCACCATCTTCCACCCCTATATCTCCCATCGCAATAATATTAAGCGTCGCCGAGCTCCGACGGTGGCTTCCTCACTACATCGGAAAGAAATTCAATTTGAGCACATAATGGCAGTGGATATATCGTCTCGCCCGTTTCCTCCACCCCCTTTCCCATATCGATCATCCTTTCCGAATCAAAGAAGCTACCCCTGCAAGCTTCCCTTTTCTCCCAAAAAAAAAGAAAGAAAGAACGTCAACGTCGCCGTCGAGAAGCCTCGCGTCGACAAAAGACGTTACGATAGGATGCCCGCACTAGCCAACTATATATACATGTGTGCGGGGGTGAGTGAGTGAAAGAGAGAGAGAGAGAGAGAGAGAGAGAATCGCATCGCGCATCGACCCACGACTCAGCTGTGCATCCTCCCCTCTCGCGCGCCCGGACCTCGCGCAAGGCAGCAGCAGCAGCAGCGGCAGGATCCCACCCCAGCCACCACCACTACTACGACCGTCACCGACGAACGAGCGCTGTGTGAACGTGACCCTCAAAACGCGAGTGCACGTACCGCCCCGACGACGCTCTCTCTCTCTCTCTCTCGTGTCGGGACGAAGGGGAGACTGCTCTGCTACTGCTACCGCCGCCTGGCCAAACTCTGACAAGAGGAGGAGGGGAGGGAGGGTGTGGGTGGGTCTACGCATGAACGGCGCGACGTGTATAGTCTGCGTGACGAGTGGAAGGTGGGGGTGGTGGTGGTGTAAACGTGTGCGTTTCTGTTTGGAGGTGAAATTAGGGGGATGACACGTTTGTTTGAAGTGTCATGAAGGGTGTCGTGTGTGCGTGTATGTACAATGCGAGAATGATCTTTTGCTGCTTAGTGCTCAAGAATTTGAGCAAATGTTTTGGAAGTTAAATGATCGTCACTTTGGTCGTTTAAGTTTAGATGTGCTGCTTGGGATGTGTGTTAATGTGCGAGAGTGGTTGAATATTTTATGATTGTTCGAAGAATTTTAAATATGAGTGGTTTAAGTAATAGTCAGTTGAGGATAGTTTTGGTAAGGAATATGATTTTGCTTCTTGAAAAAGATTTTCATTGTTATGTCTTCTAATTTAGTTTTTTTTTTCTAGATATAAACAAACTCTATTTTCAAGAATGTAAACATTTTTTATCGCTTATGACCATTTTGCTTTTTGATCGGAAACCAATTCATTACTATGCAGAAAGTGCTGCAACAACGTAAAAAATTTTATAACCTTAGTTTATGATGCAGTTGGCTTTAGGAGATTTCTAAAAACTCAATGTGGTTTAAAAATACATATACACATCAAAATAGTCAGAAAAATTGATTCATCGAAATATTTTACAGGTTTATTATAGATATATAATATAACGATTCGAACACAAAATGCAACTGTGTATAAGACGAACCAGGATGGAAATATTCTTCGTTGTCTTTTTTTTGTGTACACATGGCATCTATATCCGCAAAGTGACATGTTACAAAAGCATATCCAAAAGCGCATACGTATTCGCGAATAAGAGAGAGATGGACAGGGATCGATTTCATTTCAATAGCTTAAACCGATTTTTCACTGGTTTCTCTTTATCCTCGGTGTTGTGTATTTTCGGCGGTATCGGAAATGAAATGCTTCAGAAGAATCATCAAATGAATAGATCTTTTATTCTGGTTTCAGTAGAGATCTTTTTCATATGAGGCTGAAATTCATATGCGACTTTCGTATTACACAATCCATTGTTTTTCAGTATGATACTGGATTCAATTACATGTCAGTTTTGTAACTAAATGAATTTCGTTATATTACAAAGAATAATATGAAAAAAGAAATTTTTCATGTATTTATTTTTTTTGCACAGTACTTTCATCCCTTATTCCGTAAGCTAATTTATAAGTTTCGAACTATTATAAGGTTGCACCAGTCAAGCTGTTAAAATATAGATTATTTATAAATGTGCACCAACCTATATGGTAAGTTTTACAGAAGACACTTTCAATTTCGAAAATACTTCAACTTTTAAGTTATATAAGAGGAGAATTCTGAGTACTAACACTAATTTTTTCATTTTTCACCTGATAATACTTACTATCAAAATATGTCTAATTTTTAAATACCAATCCTTACGTACCTCTACCTTAAAAACCTTCCAAAAATTCTGACACCTTCATCAAAATTCCACACAAAGAAAGTCACCCCTTTTATTCATATATCCACCTTTCAAACTTTCCCGCTCTACAAGCACTTTTCGCACAACCCGCACCCACAGCCGTCAACGCTATTCTGCCAGCGTATATAACACGTCCAAATTAATGAACGAATGTCGTGGTAGGAAAGGCGAGGAGGAACCACAGCGTGTATATAGCCAAGAGCCACAGGAGCACGCGTATAGGGACAGACAGGCAGCTCCGGAACGCAAACCACGCGACACGCACGGAGCGCGAGCGCGCGTATACTAAGGATTTCCACTGAACGCCGATCGAAACGCCCACGCTACGATGTAACCCTATGCTCGCGCGCGATAGATCGAAATTAGCAGTCCGGAAATTCCCCAGGGTGAAAATGGCCGCGTATATACATGGAAGAGGAGATGCGATGATCGTGCGAAAACTATCGGATTGCCATTAGTTTTCGATTAGTATATAGATCGTGCGGGAGGTGTCTAGGAGCATGTAGCTTCGTTTTGTTAGCTCTAATGGGGTGAAGCAAAAAGATAGCTTGTGTAATGGTTGGGGTTGGGGTTGTTAAGTGTAGATGGATACAATAGAGCTGAAACACTATATGGTAAAAGTTGAATAATCCACTCACAGATTGCAAAACGCCGAGACAAATTACACGATTCCCTATTACATTGAAATACGCATGTAAGTGATATACCATTACCAAAAAGCTCTACTCCAAAATCTATTTATTTATAATCGAAACGGAACCTCGCACCACCTACGCTATGATTGTTCCGATTGCCCATAAACGCTGCAGCTGCTATAACGAACAATCAAACGCACGCCCGTGTATATAAGCATCTGCAATAAAATCTAACCGATTGGCAGCCACCACCACCACCTACACTTCACAGCGAAAAGCACAAAATATAAAAGCGCTCCTTCTCTCCCTGTATATTTCTAATCCTCGCAAGCTCTCGCGATACTAAGACAGAGAGAGAGAGAGACCACGCAGCGATTAAATCGAGTCAATCAAACTTTAATCGTCGACCTTTTATAATACAAAAGCCGTCCGCGTCGCGGCGGTGGTTTCGCTCGGTTTACGACGCAGACCGTCGTCGTCAGTCTGGCCGCGTTATATACGTTATACGAGCCACCGCCGACGTCGACGTCGCCGCTGCTCAGCTATATATCCGCTATAGCGAGTCGTCTGGGAGCGAGCCTCGATTTTCCGCAGCGACTGCACCAGGGTGCAACGTGCTGCCTGTGGTGAAATGAGAGAGGGAGAAAGAGGAATACGATTCTTTTGGTGTAGTTATTGAAGGCTGGTTAATGGCTGGGATCAGGTAGTCTTATATGTGTAGGTATGTTGGAAACTTAACAGAAGGTTATTGAGTGGAATGGTGGTTTGTTAAAACAATGAAATTTGAAAAAAAGGAGTTTTTCTATGAATATTAGTTTGGTTGGACCATTAACAGGTAAATTTGCACAAATATATTCCTGGTGGACATCGAAACCATTTTATAGCTAATAAATGACCATTTTTACTAGTACTGGCTATAAAATGGGAACTTCTCTTGTCCAGATTCTAGCTCCTGATGAAACGCTTTTGTTCTCCCATTATTTGACCATTTAATAGAATGAAAAATAGACTGAGTTTTTCAAAGACAAGCACAAGCTTGTTTTTGAGTATTTTAAAGGTATTAAAACTGATCAGTTTCTTTAGTCTGAAAATGGCTAGCAGAAGGTTTGTGTTAGGACAAGGAGTAGGAGAGGCAGAATCAGGTGGAGAAATAAAAGTTTTGCTGAATTATTCATAGAATGAGTACAGTAAATGATTTATTAGTGAATGTTATTTATTTATATTTAAAAAAACTATTCAATGTCCTTTAATACTCTTTTATCATAGATAAAACTAGTAAGTAAATCAAAGACGGATATTTTGTTATTATGTCAATCTAAGAAATAGAAAAATAATGGTAAAAAAATCGTTTCATCCAATCCATTAATTAGCCAGTTTTACTACCCATTTTCTAACTTCTTGACCATTTCATATAGATGAATTTTTACCAAAGTATTGTTATATTAGTTAAATACCACGCCATTTGGTAATGAATAATCAAGAGCAAATTGAATGTCTTTTAATTATTGGAAACGGTATAATACTGACATCCAGTTAAATTAGCTAGTTTAATTTAAACAACGAATTGCATACGGCAATACATTTTATCTATACGTACACGTTTGTTACAAGATTTAATCGTTGAAGAATTTAATTATCGGAACGAAAATAGTATAGCGCATACTACAAGTAAATAGTAGTATATATTTCACTAAATACAAGGTAGTCACGTTTTCAATTATCGACTAATTATCCTTGAAGACTCGTATACATTAGTTGTCGTTAGATGTGAAATTGATTCTTGCATTAAATTTTACCGCTCGGTTTTTTTAATCACTAGTCAGTCTTTCATTCACGTAGAAAATCGAAATATAGCCTACTTGATACCAAGTCATCATAAAATAACAAAACTAATTAATTTTCAAGTAACTTTAAAAAACAAACTCATACAAACAACATTTTCTTTAACAAAAGTTCCAACCACTCACAAACTCCACTCAGCAGGGACCCTCATCCTTCGAACCGCGAGAAACCACGACGCAGACAGTCAGCAGACTAAGACGCTGCTTGCAGACTCTCTTATACGCTATATAACAACAACAAGAACCCTTGCAGAAGTTAAGGCAGGTCGCGATCGCATACACGCGCGTGCGCACGCAGGGCGCGTTCTTTTTATTTTACCCGTTACCGGGCGTCTTATTGTCGCGGTCGTGGGCCCTTTTCTTCAATTGACGCTCATTATATATACGGGGCTGTGCGCGCGCACGTGGTCTTTGTGTATATACGCGCGCGAGTTCAGACCCTCACCTTTGAGCCCTTTTCTCTGTTAGCTATAGTTTATTATATTTTTTTGTTACGCGATATTGCATGTGTATGTGTATGTGTGTGGATTTTTATCTTTGAAGGGTAGAAAGAATGCGTCTAGGAAATTAAAATGGGAACGGGAGTGAACGGGAATGGCTGGAGTGGATGTATGTGAATGAAAATCATTGTTTTGATGGGAAATGTGGGGATGAGAATGATGATTTATTTAGATTACGATCCTAGAACACGATTGAATTTTTTTAATTGGTTTAACAATCTTTATTTTTCTGAATACTAGCTACAAATAGTATTAAAATGTAATGAAATTCAACAATATTTTCATTTTTTAATGAAAAAATCGTATTTCTATTTTAGATTTACAACGCCTACCACAACTTGAACAAACCATTAATTTCGCAGTTAAATCTACATCGTGAACTCATCATTGCACAACCCATCATCAACTATTATATCTACAATATTACACAACTATAGCAATGTTTTTTTCAACGAGCAATCATACGAACCGTTTCTCGCTAATAGTGTAGAACAAAGCTCTCTTTGCCTAAAACCACCCTCCTCATCAATAATCCACCTGCAAAAAGCTCGCCCACAATTTCTCCCCATCCCTTTTCTCTCGAACTACCGAAGTTCAAGCTCGTTCTCTCTCGATACACGAAAACACTCTCGACTCTCGCACGCCGTCACAGAGTCGCTCTCTCGCGCACACTGCACTGCATACACACACACACACACACACACACATATATATATATATATATACAAAGTGTCAACGACCCCGCAGAACCTCCCGCTAAGGAATTCCCATCCGATATCGAGCGCTACACGTTCTCTCTCTCTCACACACTCGCCTGTTCTCTCGCTTCTTTTCCTGAATAATAACGCGCTCGCGTACGGGGCGCATGTCAAGCTTTTATGCAATGCACAAAAGTCCGCACACGTGTATATATATACCTATATGTATGTATGTTCGCACGTATATAAATATATATATATATAACGTTGGGGTAGGTCAACGCCACATGCTGTCGCTTGGCAACCTAACAGGTCCCCTCTCTCTCACTCTCTCGCTAGCTGACTCTCGGCCAAATGCACCCTTCGCGCGTGGATTAAAAAAAAAGCGCGGGACAATGGCGCTGTTCGATTGTTTGTGCCGGGACATAGAGAAGAGAGAGAGAGAGAGAGAACGAAAGGGTTGCCGCGTAGTATATAGCGCTGGATCGGATCCACGGAATTTCAGGGTTGAAGGGAGCGAAGTGCATGACGTACGTGCATGTGTGTGTGTATGTGTAAGCTATATGACTGAACGAGAAGGGGGAGAGAGAGAGGAGCGACAGGTTTTCGGGGTGGAGGGTTATCTGTTGTTGATGAGTTGTTATGAATTTTAAGCGAGGAGAGCAATGCGTTCGCGAGAGGTCAGAATGTTATGGTTGTGATTGCGATGAGGTTGAACGGGGTTGTAAATGCTACGCTCGTGGTATGGTCGATCGGCAGAGTCATATTGCGAAATTATATTGAGGATGGTAATGAAAAGTTTATTGCTTCATTATTAAATGACTTACTTTATGATATTAAATGTTCAGAATTAAGATTTGAGTTGTTATTTTTTTAGATGATGAGATGTAAATTATGTGCCAATGATTATGTTTAAGAAGTTTTGGTACATGGATAGAATTTTTCCGTAAAAATTACCGTGAAATCCATGGTAATCGACGAATATGTGAGACTCGAATCATTTTTACCGTGAATCATGATAATTTTTACTGTATCGTCACGGTAGAAATTACCGACAAGTAGGTAAGTTTTACCGTGATTCACAGTAACAATTATTGGAGTCTGACATGTTCCTCGATTACCATAAATTTTACGGTAATTATTACGGAAAAATTCTATCCGTGTATAGTTTATTTTTTCAAATTGAATGATAGCCGTTAGAATAGATTTCGCAATCTTTATCTACTCTTATTTTATACCAATGATAATATTTGTGCCATTCAAGTCATCCTATCACATTTAGCGTATATAGATATAATACAAACCAATTATCACATGAAAGCAGCAAATAATTTATCGCAATAGTTTCGAAATAGAGAAAGTATAATCAGCTCTATATTGTAAATAAATTTAGTCTCATAGTATATCAGCATGTTTCATTCTTATTACAAGAGAAAATGACTATACCTATATATTATCGTTTTGTTACAAACAGAAATAATGATAATTCAAACATATTTCATTACTTTAATCAAGCTATTCAGTATAGGTTAGCATATTTCTCCAACGGTAAATAATAATTTTCTTCAAATTGAAATTTTACTACGAAACAATTTTTCCCAAACCAACCGTTCAATAATATTTAACACTTCCTTTTCTATTACAAACAGTTTCTATAACCATCTATACCATGGACCTCAAAATTAATATATACCAACCCGCGTCAACGTCAATTCCACCCCAAAATTGACAATCGATATTATACACACACACACATACACCACAATCAACCTTATTACTCCTACCACCTCCTACCAATCCATACACACATAACATATAACTCTGTACCACGACACACTATGCACATGTATACACACTACAACAGAGAGGCATATACACGTGCGTGTATATACACTGAAATTGGGTTAAACTGTCGGGCAATTATGACAGGATGTGATTTGGTCTCTCTTGCTCGTGTCGGCTTTCTTAGGCGCACGCTACAAGTTGTAGGCACATGCACGCATGCAACAAGCGCCCGGTCACGGACTTCTCTACGTACGGCTATGCGCGCTTTCTTCGCGTAGATCGTTATATTTTTACAGTCGAAAATTGCTGTTCCGGTGTGCGCGAGTTCGAACGAGGTTGTTGGTGAGGTGCGCCTGTATGGTGCAAGTAGCAATAGGGTAAGAAACGAGGAAGGTGACCTGGTTTTTAGACGTGGCAGTTATTTATTTTAGTTGGAGTTTAGTGGCTATTGTAGTTTATGGGGACGAGGCACGTGCTATAATGTATCGGGATAAAATTAAATTGAGAATGGATGCGGTTACAGCTTTATGTTTTCTTTTTCTCAAAGAGAATTGGTATAGATTTAACGAAAAAATCCGAGTTCTTAGAAATCATCTTTATCCAAACAAACAGCACGTTTTTTCTTTACAATATACCAAAGAATCCCAATCTCTACCTTTAACAACCATTCATGTACATATACATATCATCCAACATTGTCAACTTTCCCCTATACCATCATCCAAAAATACACCTTTTAACCCCGAACTCGCAGCCACATCTGCGAACGTTTCACAGGTGCGTCGGACGTGTTCAAAACAGCGAGAGCGCGCATAATAATATCTCCGTACAACCATATATACTCACGATCACACTGAAAATCCTCCCATCCCCTCCCTTTGCACTCGAACACACAAGCGAGACGTGGTGATAAATTCCCATCGTCCATACCGCTTCTATCCTACAGGCGCTGCACAATTATAACAGACACATTCGCGCGTGTTTGTCATGCGTTATCGCGGATCGATGTGTCGCGTACACACAGCTGCTTCGTTTATATATATATGTGTGTGTACAATAATGCGCGAGAAAGAGAGAAAATTTGTTTTCTGCATACGGATAGGGTGAACAATGTGGTTATTCTTGATGTTGGTATCGGTGTGAGGAGAAACATTGAAGATCTCCGATGCTTCTAATGGTTTTCGATCGAGGGGGTATATGTTCGTGTGTATCGTGTGCATTGCTATGTTACATGACGAGAGTGAGGGGAAAAGAAAGAGAACGAGGAATATAATAGTGATTGGTGATGATGCGTTGAGTCATTTGATTGAGAGAGTATGATCTATTTGCGTATTGTGTATCGAAATATATATCATATTTTTCTGAAATAAGTAAATTTTTTCAATTCAGGCTAATCGTAGTTTTGAAATATTTCAATTAAAATGTTATTTATATCAAACTTTTATTAAAATACCGGAACCCAAAAACAATTTACCACCACCTATCTTTTTAACAAATCCACACTTTACGCAAAACAGTATCCCAAAATTAAACATTTTTCATTTGAAGTTCGATAAACCGCGAGCTTTCTCAAACTCTCCTCACACAGTGAAGTTCCAATTATAAACAAGAGAGTCCGGAGCTAGTCGCTGTGTGTGTATATAATTCGAAAATCGCCTAAACGAGAAGCAAGAGAAAGTCACGTGCTGACGATTAGCGCAGACGACTGCTCGTATAGTTCCGTACGCGGATTGTTACACATACATACTTCTATGGGCTTCGCGCGTATATAATTTATGCGCGTATGTGTGTGCGCACTTGAGCATTGAAGGGCCGACAAAAGGGACGCCTGGTAAAGGTTGAGAGGAATTCAAATAAATGTCCGTGTATATGTGTGTGTATATTTATGTTTGTGGAAAGGTATAAAGTAAGTTTATATTGTTATTTATCAAACAAGTTGATAAAGTGTTTCTGTTTTGGCGAAATAATGTACAAAGCGAAAGCGATAAGTTGAATGGCAAACGTGTTTTCGGGTTATCATTTATAAAACGATACCAGATTTGAAGAACAGAATATTTTACCATTTTAAACTTATCAGGAGAGTGCACTAGCTTCGGGTCCTGGATTTGGCTCAAACTTTGGGATAAGTTTTTGGGTGTAGAAATATAATGAAAGCTGCAACATTACATCCTAATGCTAAAAAAAACTTAAGTTCTGGATATTTTTAGGTTTATTTCGAAAAAAGTCTTGAAAAAAGCCTTTTTTTAGAACGGTAGCCATTTAACCTAGGAAAATTTTAAATCTTATTTAGATATAGAAAATAAAA
>JAYJLV010064199.1:0-16861 GCA_036873485.1 Torymus texanus
TTTTGAGGTTAGAATTGAAAATTTTTGAGAAACTAATAGCACCATCGGAAAGCTGAGGAAAAAATACATCGAAATCATTTGGGGATTATTTTTTTTAGATACATCTTAGCCCTTCAAACACAAGCTGAAAACAGCATTATTTCGCGCTCGCGCGCCGCGCCTGGAGAGCTGACGTGAAACGCCTCATATACACTTTGAACCTTTTGTATAATATAAAATATTTCATTGAATGTAGCACATGGTATCGATTTCCTTATCAATTATATAAGTCTGGGATAACATTTTTGTTCCGCATTGATTTCTATGTGGATAGACTTGATAAACACTGTAGAAACAGCAAATCCACGAAACATTTACACTTCCACAACAAATATATTTAACACATCATTTTTACATCAATAATTTCAATAACTATTAAATACCTATAAGAACCACTTTAAGTTATATTTTACCGCTATCCCGATAACGGCGTTAAAGTTCATTTCTCGGCGTAATAACTATACGTCACTTATCTTGGAGAGGCAGGGTTTGGACTTGGGAAAATACCTTTTCTTTCCCTTTTTCGATTAGCTCCTCCGTGAAGGCTGTCGACGTTCGATTCGAAACAAGTGGCATTGATTTACGGTTACCAGTCGATTCTGGAAAGGGCCGAACCCCTAAGCTAACGTTTTTCGACTTGGTAATATTTGTAGGCCGTTTAGGCAAGGATAAAAACCTTTTCTTATTTGCGGCACATTAACGTTATATTGGTACTAAAGATTAATTTACTATTTGCAAAACAATTATGGCCTATTATAAATGGCAAACAAATTAACTGCAAAATGTTATTTGTAAAATTCATTAATTCCAGTGGATTTTAACTTGCAGATTCTCATGCTTTTTAGCTCGGTCCTCATTAATTTTTCTACGCTGTTTATTATCTCTGTTTATTAGCGCTGTTTATTACACGCATCGAGCCAATAATTATCCTGAGGTCGCTTTACCGAGCATTCAACCTGTAATTGCAGCCTTCGAGTACTTCCGATTCCCTCAGTATAATGCCCCGCAATTACAGCTTTTAAATATCCTACAGCATGAAGCGCTTATATTTTAACCATCAATAATCACAATTAATGAAGGGTATATTCGAAAATCTATTTTATCAAATTCAAGATTAATATATCTATGATTTTTATATCTCATGTATTACTCGAACACTAAAAAATATTTAAAGAGTTTAATCACACAAATCTTATAAAAACTTTTTACATTCACAGAATAATGAATCAATTATAATTGTATTTTAAGCGCAATTACTGAGAAAGAAGAAAATTATTTTACACTCCAATAATCAGGCAGACGCTCGCGGAATCCGCCTGGGAAAAGGTGAAAGCGTTCCTCGCAACTAGTTACAAGGTGTTTACCACATTGTTTCGCAGCCGCGCGCGAGCGCGCTTCTCTCCAACCTCGACGGGCTCGCGCTTGCCCGGCCATCCTTCACCGCGGAAAACGAGTTCCATATTGCGATACTCAAGCGGTGCGCGCGCGAGAGAGAGAGAGAGAGAGAGAGAGAGAGAGAGAGAGAGAGAGAGAGAGAGAGAGAGAGAGAGAAAGAGAGAGAGAGATACGCGCAACGATAAAAGCTTTAAAACGGAGTGAAAAAGAGCGCGTGGAATGAGAGAAATAAAGCCTCTGACGGAATACAGTTGGAAAGAAGCACGTAAGCGGCCGACGCTGAACAAAAGAAGCGAAAAAGAGGGAGAGAGGGCGATAACGGCGCCGTTGTGTTTGTGTGTATACACGAGAGAGCAACGGGGGATGGGAAAAATCGAGATCAGGAAAACGTAACGTCCGCTGGACCACGCGAGCATGCGGGGAGAGAAGTAACATGGCTGAGTGATTTCGAAGGAATTTCAAAGGAGAGAACCTCGGCGAAAGGAAAAAGGCGTGACGAGAAGGGAGAGGAATAAAAGAGCGGGCATGGGGTGTAACGAGGAGATTGAGAAATGGAGGTGATGAACGAGCGAGCGTTGACAGCCGAGATAAAGGTACTGGGAGATTCGGGAGATAATATGCGAAATGTCAGAAGCGAGGCATGCGTAGGGAAATTTATACTCCGCGTTCAGGTGCTTATACCGTATAAATATTTGCTTGATGGACTATGGATTTTCCAGAATACAAGGCTTGGTGCAAGTTCGTTGCTGTTCTTGGCTGTTAGGATTTCCATAGGTGTCATGGCATGGTCTGACAAAAGTTTATAGAACTTGAATGAATACATTACTGTATTATTATCAATAATTAAACATGTTAAACGAAATCGTGTAAAAAGATCGTGTAAATTTTCGAGAAATGAAAAAGATTTACAAAAGAAACTTTGATTTACATTTTTAATGGCAAAAATTAGAAAGTGAAAATACTACAAAATATGATGCTAACGCAGGACTAATAGTAAAGTGGGGGAAAAAATGTGCAATAAGCGGAACGCTAACTCTCGGACTCGTAATTTTTAATCTTGCGCTCAACCTCGGGACTAATGTTGCGATGCCATTCCGAGTGTATTGCAAGCTAGTTGTTCTTTTGCTGAGTCGTCGGTCTCTCGTCTTTCACGTTGTCTGTAACATCAACGGAAATCTCCGTGACAATTCTTACGAAAGTAAATTACAGTTCCTGTTTTCTTCAATTTTTTGTTTTAAAGCATTACGTGGCATTACTAAAACTTTTTGAAAACAGCATTAAAAATCTCTACTTTTTTTTGTCGAACGCGCAACTGTGACTTTCTCCAAAAGAGAAAGCTCATAACGTCCTTATTTAATTATAAAAGTACAAGCTCTAAAACCAGCCCTGTCATTTGACAAACATAAAAATATGACGTTGAAAAAAAATTGATGAGTATACTAAATGGGAACATTATCTAAATAATTAATTGAAGTTTCTACTTATAATAAGTACATAAAAGTAGTGTAACTCAATTTTAGCGTAACTCAAAATCAACACACGTTGATTTTCAAAGTATTTATAAGTTGCCCACTGAGTAATCTAATAATTTTTTTTTAACTTTATAGTTTGCTATTTCGTGAGCTACCTCCTTTGGGTTTCAAAAACATATCTAAAAGTCTTTATCAAATCTAGAACCGA
Organism: Torymus texanus; assembly: GCA_036873485.1. Classification (NCBI taxonomy): domain Eukaryota; kingdom Metazoa; phylum Arthropoda; class Insecta; order Hymenoptera; family Torymidae; genus Torymus; species Torymus texanus. The sequence goes on from JAYJLV010064199.1 coordinate 3,115, forward strand.
AAGTCGTGACCTCTTGTGTGTTCTGAAACAGCTGTTTAACACATTTCAAATCCAAAGATTTCTAGGAATCTATAATAGTCATATGGCAAACCGCCCTTTTTGCGCAATGCCTTATTGATAAATACTTTCCTCGGAATAGCCTCTCTGTTGCTTCGCAACAGGCACAGAACCTGATATTCTCGTCGCATCTTCGTTGGAGCCCATAACGGATTCATGAACTCTGGTAAATCTTCATACTGGTTGTATTGTCCCTAAACACGAAACATCGATTGTAGTTGTAAACTCAACAATGGTAAACGGGTTTTCAGTTAAACTGTTTCTAATCACTGTTCTTATTTCAAATACATTTCATATTTATTAATTTCCGGATGTTATCACGATGTTATCAAATCTTTGTACATTATGATGAGACGTCTTCAGAAATCAAATAATTCATTCATAACATCAGTTGTTATGCTCTCCATCTACTACAATCTGTCACGTATCATTATATTTTGAAGAAGTTCTCTACATCGTACAATAAAACTAGTGTCATAAATGTTTGTCTTACCGTAATTTGTGTAGAGGACTTATAATTCCCATCATACGGTAGATTATGATAGCTGGAACAAAATAGATCACTCTAACTTGCGCTTAAACTTGTTAAAGATAAGTGGCTTTCACTTTCAGTTAGGTTACATCAAGTGTCTTTTAATTATAAACTTCTTCAAATATGTACCAGAGTGTTTCTAAGAGTTCTACAAATTTCAAGTAGAATGAAATTACCTATTATTAATAGGTTAGTATTAAATTAAAAGTTTGCCTTTAATGATATTGCCTTGCAAATACTTTCTGTTATTAAAATAGCAGAATTCTTTCGTTTCATTTGTATACGTTGATCATTGCATTGTATTTAAACGTGTTTAGTAAATAGAAGTAGTATTACTTCTGAAAAAAATACGACTACAGAAATAGTCAATACAGCTTTATTTTTCATTATATACAATTGCATGAAAATGTATACGATTTTTTATAACATCCATTTTTATACCAGTCAATGTCTATTCAACGATATCTAGTCTGAAATTCATTTTATTCTATTTTTCCAATGCTGGTTTCTAGTTCATATGTGAATAATTTTGATTATTTCATTCTCGTTTATGTAAAGGATTTTAGTAACAACACTCAAGTTTATGTGGAAGTCATCTTTCGCTACACTAAATGTTATTTTGATTATTATTTTGATTCTGTATAGTAATTTAAATTTTAAAACACATACCACACTTTGATAAAAAAGTTAAATTTAGCAATTTCATGTCCATTCACATGCTGCGAAAAGTTTTTTCTCCATCTTATTCATTCAACGCATATCAAAATTTCTTAATGGTTCTAAAAAAAGCAGAGGCAGAAGTACCGACTCAAAAAATTACGCAATTCATTTACAAACTGGGGCAACCGTCTCTTATCCCTGTCATTCGCGTGATATCTTTACGGAATCAAGCGCCTCCGGAGAAAGTACTGCAGCAGCAGTGGGTGGCGGCAACGCGAAAAGCCCAACGTAAAAATGCTCATTAAAATCTGCCCTCCCACTGAACTAAGCATCAAACTTGGCGTGAAAAAATAATAAACGCGCGTAAGACTACCCCTTGGTGGGGAGAAAAATCTCATCCGTTGCGGCAGAAGACGGAAAAACTAAGGAAATAAAAGCACCTCGAGGATGAACGATATATGCACGAGTGCACCGCAAAAAGATGATGTGGAGAGACAGAAGACAGAGAAAGAGAGAAGGAGAGAGGCAGAAAAAGAAAAAATCAAGAGCGATAAGGGGGTGGGTAGAAAACACATAGACGAATAGTAGCATGCGGCGTATCTAGTAGTAGTAGTAATAGTTGTAGCAGTAGTAGTAGTAGTCTGTTCGAGAAAAAAAACGAGTACGCAAGTCGCGAGTGCGACTGGGAAATACGGAAAGAAGGGGAGAGAAGAGAGAAGAGTAAACCAGGCAAAGTCCAGCCAAGCAAACATTGTCGAGTTTTCATATAAATTTCCCCTCGACGTAAATTCAAAAGGCTCGACTCGGTAGCGACACAAAGACGCGCATGCAAGAGAGGGAAACAGAGAGAGAAGGAGGGAGAGGGAATGGGGAGCGAGCAAGCGAGAGAGGCAAATGAGGAGGCAGTTTAAAGGTGAATTTCTCTCTCTTTTCCTCTCCCTTTTTGTGTTTTTCGGTGCGCGCACTTACTCACTTGGCATATCTTTATCTGCGCGTACCTTTGCATTCTTATCTCTGGAGCTCACTTCTGCTCCTTTATCTTCCGCGCATTTCTTTTGCTTTTTACATTCTCTCACACCTTGCGGCTTTTCTTCATTTTTCGAAGTAGAGTATACAAATAACTGGTATGATAAGGTGGGATGCGGAGGATCGTCACCAGATCTCTTGATGATTAAAAGCATCATGAAATATCTATTTTGATTTATTTATTATGCCGATCTAACTTTAGAACCATCGAAAAAGTAATTTCGCCAAAATTTACAAAATAAATTCATTTTATCGCGATTATTGGAATTATTCATTTTTATTGAGAAATATCTGAAACATTATACTATCAAAAAAATTATATACTTAAATTCAATTGATATAATGTTGCATAACACTTATTTTATTCATAATATTCATTTATGTATTTTATATTTATGCATAGAGTTTTTTTATATAATATTTCAATTTTTACGCAACATATCCAGTAGATATTGTACCATTTAAAATGGAATATTCCATTCCTTTTTAAATTCTAAATAAAACGTAAATAACATTTATCTTTGTACCGACTCATATTTACACGAAAACGTTATTAATTTATACGAATGGTATTTTATCCTGCTTACTGAAATTAATTGCACGGTTTATTAAAATATATTTTTCTATGAATTTGTGTAATAAAACAAGGAAATATTATAAATCACGTTCATTTAATTCATGTTTTCTGAAATAATATCTAATATAATTTTATAAAATATGCATAGTATGTTTCATATTATTAAGTTAGTTATAAGTTTACCAGACCAGCGCACAGGAAGTGTTTTCCTCTGCTGGATTACTTATATGTAAAGTACTAATATAAGTGTAATATTTTATATTTCATTGTATGTACTCTCGTTAATAATAAATAATAAAATAATAAATAATAAATACAATTAATAAACTTTCTTAATTGATTTCAAGAATGTGATTAACGGCCAGCCAACTCTTGATACTTTTAATACATGAAGAGCCAATGGCCTGTTGCGCTTTCTTTGCAATTTAGCAGTTGATAACTTTTATAATAATTTGGTCCTGAATCTGCCCGCGATCAAGCTAGAGTAGGCACGTGAAGCCGAACAGACTACTTGCGAGAGATGGGGCTATATGGAAAATTCCAGTAGTTTTTCAATACTTGATAACATGACTCTAAATAAACTACATATTCTCATTACCAGCGTTCTGAAAGATGAATATCGCAGCTACAGCAAATCGCTTTAATTCAAAAGCATACAGACTATTATTTCAACTCCGCAAATGTTAATTTATTTTTTATGAAAAAATGGGTTCTGCACTTACTTCACTTTTGGATGCGTTTCCAACACTAATAACACATATTTTCTGATTCCGTTTGGTGACGCTCAAAAATACAGTAAAAGAGAGATTTAGCTCTGCTATATTTGAAATATGCCTCGCATTTTCCATTCCTGCAACGAAATACGATATTTCCTTAGACATAAATGTCCGGAACATTAAAAAAAATATCTGAAATTTGAAATGCTAAAAGGTAAAACAATGAAACTGCACATAATGGCGCTAAGAATATTTAACCAAACGATGATCGTAAGATTTTTTCGAAGCGCCATGTGGAAATTCATGCATTTATGTAAATTCCATTCATTTCAAGTGCTCGCAATCCAAATGCATATTTATTCATTTTAAAGCCACAATAAAATACAGCCGCTATCTCTCGCCCTCTCGGTTCCCTCCCTCTCCGTGTGCGCAAGCTTTATCATTGCCTCCGCCTCTGCCTCTCCCAGTCTCTCTCCCTCTCTCTCTCTCTCGCTCGCACACGTATATCTCTCTCCCTTCGAGTCTCCGGACAACCCAGCTAACGGCTCTGCGAGCATGAGAAATTAGTAGCGCTTATTTGGTCCCGCGAGGCAGAGAAAGAGGGAGAGAGAGACGCGAAGAGGGCGCATGCGCGAGCTAGTGCAGGAGAGCTCGTAGCTGCAAGGGAAAGAATCTAAAAGCGGGAATATCCGGGAAATATTGCAACGCCTGGAAGCTGGCGCCGAGAGGCACCAAAATGCAAAACTGATTAACCTCCCCAGCTAGACGCGCGGTCTCTCCTTCGTTTTTTAATTAGAACGAATTCTCGCCCTAAAAGAGGAGAAAAAGGACGAATATATAACGGATATCGACTGTGGCGGCGAGCTACACGATTCGATCGATCAGCAATTACAGTGCGGGCTGCGGTTAAAGGGAGAAGGGGGCGTCGACCGTGTGTTTCCCGGAAAGAGTCGGAACGGAAGAGCTGAAGAACGAAAAGAATAATGAGGTAGATTAGATCGTTTCGGCTCCTCTTTTAAGGCAGGCGGTTCTTTAGTCTCTCGTTTAAAATGCACGGAATAGTTTCTCCAGCTCGGAATTGCACAGATATTCTTGCCCCGAGTAGGTATCGCGAGCAACTAAATTGGAAGTTTAATACGGAAAGTGAAATATTTCTCGTTTTCAGATATTTTACGTATACGAAGGGAGAACTGGCAAGGATAAGCAGAAATTCTTAAAAAATTGTAAGGGTCAACATTAAAGTTAATTACAAATTATTTGAGGCATAAAGTTTGGAATAAAATATTGAAGTGTTCGACTAGTATTTTATTTTTTAGATATTAAAAATTTTTATTTACACATGTTTTCACATTTCCATGTTTTATGGCTATAAAGGTTTTGAGGCTTTAAAATATGAAATTTTTCAGAGTATTTCTTTTATTATCCATCACTTCGAATAATTTTGTCTGAATTTCATTAGAAAATTGTTCAAAAATTAAAGATACGAAGAGATACACACGATTCACGATAAAATTTCATTAATACGTTATTAAGTAGTGTTACGTATGAGAGGACAGACTGAATAAGTCGCGTAAAAAATATGCAACGAGCGGGATTCGAACGCACGATCTCGAGGTTTGTAGGCCCGCGCTCTACCACTGAGCTAACGTCGCGATGCTTGCTCGAGAGCATCGCGAGTGTCTAATCCTTATCGTGAAGCGGATGCGTCAGGGCTCGGATGACGGTCGAGCTGAGCCCGTGACAGTAGGTATATTCATTTGTAATTTATGTACGTTCTGGTTCTATAAAAACGTAAAGTAAAATTTAAAGTAATAGTAAAATGATAAGTCTACTTTGTAAAATTTTTTTTAATTTTTTTTCTACCGCATTATATCCGAAAATATTAGTTAAATTCCGTTCGTAAATAATAGATTTTCAATATTATGAGCATCTTTCTCAATAATTTCAAATACATAAAAAGGGCTATTCTTTAAACGTCCACTTCCATTTTAAAACGAAACATTATGGGGTCGCAAGTTGCTTTTTATAAAATACCTAAATTTATTTGAAAAAGAAAATTATTCCTTTACTATTGATCTTCCAGTATACATAAAAAAATTTAAAACTATGTAATCTACAAAATTGAGGTTTTATAATGTATAGCAACTATATAAGTGCTAGTTCTTAATAAAGAGTTTCTGACATGAGAATTTTTTAGAAAAATACATTCTTAATAAAATCTAAACACAGTAAATTATATAATATTTAACTTTGATTTATTTATTTTTCAAAATAATGCCCTAAAAAATAGGAATGAGATCTCGTATAGTACCAAAAGCCCTTACGTGATGACATCTTATTTCTTAGCAATTTATATTTTCTATAAACGTGCTAATACGAAAAAATTACGCGAACATTGTTTCAAGGCTCAAAGCGCAGCAGAAAGTGACATTCAATTTAAAAAAATGTCAGCAGAAAGGACACATATGATGGATGTACAAGAACGAAAGAAATACTTTTTTCAAACGGAACCTGTTATAGAAATAAATATTTTAAGAACATATCAATCTCTTATAAATCATTGAATTTTATTTAAACTAAAAGTCAATCAAATCAAAGCGCAAAATTATTAACTTACATTAATGATCGTTTCTAGAAGTGATTCTTATAGTTTTCAAAGGCGAGTTTTTTCACTCTTATTACCTATTTCATTCAGAAAGATACATCAATTGTTTTATATTCGTAAAATAATTTTAGTCAACTGCCTTATCAGTGACAATGTCAAGTGTATAGATTCTAACCAGCAGATGAAAAAACTTTTACAACCTCTACACTCTTAATCATCTGATGCAATATGTGACGAGTCGGGACTCCCACTATACTAATGGCTCTCGTTACCATTATGACAGGTTACGCTGATATGATTTCTAGTCGACATATCAATGTAGCTGTTGCCATGAGCCAATTACCTCAACATTTACTTCATCAGTACGATGTCGAAAAGCCCATTGAACGTTTGATGGAAACATTGACAATCAATTTGATTTTCCATAGAATATAATGCTGACATTAATACAAATAATCATAACTAGCTTTGCATCAATGATTATAATAAATAAAATTATACTTTCCACTGTATTATACATTAAAATGCAGAGCCTTTTCTTGCACATGATAATTTTTATTAGTAATTTTCAAAATTTACCAGTATTTTAAGTGAAATTTCGTAATATGTAACCTTTAAACTACGAATGCTTTGAGATTGCATGTCATATTTTCATGTCGATGCAATATTACTTACGGAATAAAAATTTTTAAAATTGGTTTCTCCACAATTTTCTTTTTCCAATTTATTACCTATAATGAAACTTCCAACCACATATAATTAAAAACTCCACGGAGTAAAGAAGCTGAGCCATCAAGCGTACAAAGACGCTGGTTAATCGCTCTACGCCAATCAACATTAGTTTATTAGATCTCCGCTACAAACAAATAATTATGAAATCCTCCAAATTATCACTCCTCCCCCCCCTCTCTCTCTCTCTCTCTCTCTCTCTCTCTCTTGCTCTCACATGGAGAAAAAGAAATCAGTAAAAATGACCAAACTATCAAGTAACCCGGAGCGAAACTGGCAAACCTAAGGCTTTTACCAAACTTTTTAGCATTTTTCACTAAAAAATGTAGAAATTTTACAAAAAGTTTAGTAAAAAATTTCAAAAATTTTGGTAAAAAGCTTAGGTTTTCCAGTCTGGCTCCGGGTTACTTGACAGTTCGGTAACTTTTACTGATTTCTTTTTCCCCGTGCACTCTTCGCGACGTCGGAGAAAAAAGCTTCATGGGCAATTAAAAAGAAGCGAGCAGAGCGTCGACTCGCCGCTCGTAGAAGGCGACGAGGAGGTGAAAATCACTTTGGCCGGGATAAAGTCGCCTCTAGACAGCTGAGACGCCTGCCGTCCACTGGTCGGGTGCTCGCTAAATGCTCGTGCGATGTATGTGTGTGCCACGTCAGCTGGCGCCGTCATAGCCGCTCAATCGGTTTCTTTAGAGCTTTTTATACGGCAGGCGAGCGATTACGCAATAGTCTCTAACGAGATTAGCTAAAGCGCGCAAGCGAGCGATTGGACCCATCGAGTTACGCGCGTTTCAGATCCTTTGTGTGTGTGTGTTTGTGTGTGTGTGTGTGTGTGTGTGTGTGTGTGTGTGTGTGTGTGTGTGTGTGTGTGTGTGTGTGTGTGTGTGTGTAAAAGACGACGAGGCAGCCAGCCCTCCTCTTTTGGTTGGTTCTCTTTTAAGGTGCGTAGTACTGAGGCTAGACGTTGCGCCCCGAAGATGCTTTTCCGCCTTTGCGCTTCGGCTAGCTCGATAATTAAGCTTCCACTCTCCCACCGAGCGAGAGTGCTCACCGATCCTAAGCTCGCGCGCTCGCCTGACTTGAGAGAAGGGGAAAGGCTGCGCGAGGGTAATTATTCGCTGGAATGAGTTATTTTGCTTATGCGGAGGTAAGCTTCTGGAGCTTTTGTACTCGTTACTTCATTAACATTCTTCTGTTATATCATTTTTTGATAGTTGCAGGTGCGTTGAATTGATATATTTTTTGGTTACTTACTCGGATACTTTTATTCTGAGCCGGTTTTTAAAGCTATTAAGATTTTTTAAGTTTAACAAAATATATTTTATTATGCGAAATACTACTCTTATATCTCATAGTTTTATCCTATAGATAACCGAAAAATATTTATGTAATTATAGATGTAAAAAAGGTTACTCTAATATCTTCATTTTAAGAATTCTGCATAGTACTAAGACTTCATGTTATATAAAATAAAAAATCAATTCATCGTTTTAAACGAGAGTCGTATAATATTACGTAACTTCCATGTTTAAACTTGTGTCAATATTAATATTATATTGCATATTAATATTACATCATTCCAATATACAGCTATGTACTTTGTATTTATATTACTTTTCTATTTATTATAGAGATTTAAACAGAAATCTTTTTTATATAGTAATTAAATATATAATTGAATATAAAATCTTTTCTGCTAAGATGACATTAAAATAAAAAATAATTTTCAGGCCAACCTTTGGTTTGCGTTCTTATTTTAATCTTCAAACAATAATTCAATCAATTCTTTTCATTAATTTAGTGAAGAGTTCTAACCACCAAATGCTAGCTTATAAAAAAAATCTGCTCTCTTGCACTGAAAAGGCATCAAAATCACAACAGATCAGATAAACCAAAACATTGAAATGACATTTTGATTTACTTCTAACACATGAAAATAACACAATAATTAATTAATACATTATTGAATTAATTGAATAATGCCGAGAAGTAAAGTGACCTGAAAATTTGAAAATCAAATCTTCTTGGTCCGCATTTACCGGGTTGAATCCGAATATGGAAGCACATCGTTCATTAATTTACCAGAGCGCTCATGAATGACAGGCGTGTTCTACGATGTTTACCAGCATATACTGCCTGCGAAACAGGCGTTATCGCGCTTAAGGGGAACATATTCCCCAGAGCTTAATAAATATATGTTTTAATTCGTATCATCCAGATTCTTTCCAGAAAAGTTTATAAGCTCACTTGCTAACTTCTATTGCTAGTTCTAGCTTGTTAATTGTATTTCCAATTATAATACCTATAAGAAAGATATTTGAGTGTTATAGAAATTAGTTGAAATACCTTTAATAATCAACTAACAGCATTGCTTTGCTTGCTACCGCCTTTTCAGTATAATTTCTGCTGGATTTACAAATAAGGAACTATAGTTTTTGAAGACCAAAAATGATTTAATATAATAATAAATAAAAATTCAAATAAATTTTCTAACATACTACTAGGATAAAGAAATAAAATTAAGTTCAAAACAAATTTAATATAATAGACTAATATTACACATGCTTATTTTTGCAATACAGAAGAAAACATAGTTGAAAAATTTAATATAAGAATTAAGCAAAAAATAACAAAGTTTGATACAACTGAAGAAAAGTCAGTTTATTTTATTATGTGGACACTTTCGCACACTAAAAAAAACATCTTCATGTAAATTTACATGACCTAATATGAAAAAGGCAAATAATTTTCTTAATACTATAATGAATATAAAATAATTTAATAGCTAACTTTCTATAATAAGAGGTATTGAATGATGCTTACGCTAATAGGTAATGCAAAATTTTAGCCGTGATTTAATCACGCGTGGACTGACTGAGGGACGAAATTGAATTGACCGAAGTGTCAGTCATTCTGATTTATGTAACCTGGTTAGCGGTGATGCGTGAAAGTTCTCGCCTCGTAATATGCATGGAGAAATACTTAACGAAACAGTCAGCGCCGTCTGCGGCTTACCGTTTGTAACGTATAAACAGTTACATTATTGCATTCTCCTCCTGATGCTCAAGTTACACTTCATGAAATGCCGAATACAAGCCGAAATTTGGAATCTGCACGACAAATAAATAGAATGAAATGCATGCTGTTTTGCATACTTTTGAATATACTAGTAACAAACACACAGTTTAACGCATAACATTGTTACAAACACTTTATAATTAACATTGTAATATAATCATAGAAAACGTGTTACTGTTTTAAACATTACCTGACAAAAGAAATGTTTTTTAATTCATTAAAAAGTTAGATGGTCCATAGAAATAATTTATGATCTTATTCCTAGTACTTTCCACTTACTTCCCAAGTTCAAATAACATCGAACATTACAGTTGACTTTATCAAATTGAATAGCCACTTAAATTTTAAATTTTCGGTTCTTCGAAATTTGAAAAACGTCCTTAAAGCCATTTGAACGTACCGAATCTAAATAAGGTGCCACAAACGAATATATTACATGACATTCAGGTCAAGAGTACCGCAATGTCATTCCCGATCCCAATCACGCAGCATAAACAATCTCTAAAGTAACTTTTCGCAGAACAAACGTACGTTCCAGCGCACTCGAAAGAACTGTCATTGAATTCCTCTCCAAACAAATACCAACAAAGAGTATAACAGCCACGGCAACCTCTTCTCCCGTTTTCCACTCCCTCCTGCCTCCTTTTTTTCTCCCAAACCAACCAACAAAACGAGCGCGGCCCGAAGCACTGCTCTTTGACGATTGGTCAACCGATGCTTCGCGTTGACAATAAAAGTCGCGAGTTCCCATTTGTTATATACCTATATACATACACACTATCCCTTCCCGAATCGCGAAACGTAACTCAGCCGCGCAATGCGTACGTGCGTACTCGAGCCGTGAAGAGGGGGGGAAGAGGAGGTCGTGCATTATGCACGTGCACGCGCGACCGGTGCAGCACACTTTCCCTCCTCTCCAGTTCTCTCTTTTCGGCGGAGGGGGATGGAAAGCGCGCAGAGCAGCGAAACTTCGCCGTGTATGCACCTACGGGTCATCGGCATAGTTATGCGAACGCGCGCGCAGGCTTTCCGGGTCAGTAGCTCAGAACGAAGTTACCCTCTGCCGTGTATATGTATGCAGCAGCAGCAGCTGCAGCAGCAGCGGCAGCCCGATCGAACGCACCCCCCGGTGTATTGCATTTCTACCACCACCACCACCACAGCTGCGTATATACGCGTTGTGTGCGTGTCTCTCTCTCTCTCTCTCTCTCTCTCTCTCTCTCTCTCTCTCTCTCTCTCGCTCACTTTCTCGCTCCACTTTTTTCTAGCGTCGGGTTTCTTTTCCCTCTGCGGCGCGCGTGGTTTCACCCCGCGGATTATATGGAGCTACACGCCGCCGGCCGAAATGCGATAGCGTTCGGGGGGTTATGGTTTGGCTATTGGTTTTTACGCGCGCGAGCGGCAGAAGAGATTTTGCGGCGCGTCGCTGTACGGGGATGTATGTATATAAAGGGGACGGGAGAGCCACTCGATCTGGCAAGCTGCGACTTGGCGCTTTTCAATGGAGGGAGAATGCCAGGCTTACATCTTTGTTTAGAAGTCGAATGAAAAACATGGCTTTCAGAGGAATTTTTTTTTATTGCTTTTTCAGTATTGTTAGTGTTGCAACAAGGTATAATAATGACAAATCGTTGAAACCGTTTTTTATTGTTGCTATTGCTGTAGCGTTATTGCGTAACTCGTTGTTGTAGTTCAAAGTATTGTAATATGGTATACTTTAGTGAAAAGCTATAGTGTTATGTCTGAAGCATAGAGTCATAACGTGGGTAGAATGGTAACATTTACGTATATTTCTCTTACTATTGAACGTAGGAGAAGTCAGGAGAGAAATAAAATAATATTAGCAGCAGGACTGTTACAGTCATAATAATATTATATCACTGACATTAGTATCTTTGCATATAGAGGGAAAATTGTACAATATATTTGTCTGACTTTAAATCTTTTTCTGTATATTGCACTTAATGTCAAATTAAAAAATTGTTATAATTACGTTACCTAATCAATTACAAGTTTAAACCATTTCACAATTAAAAATTTAAACAATGAAAAATCATTGAATATTTTCATCATTATTATATTAATTTTGTGATCTGCATCATAAAAAATGGCTTAATTTCATAATATTCTTAATATATTGCTCAAAGTATGAAATATATAGTTGCTCATTTCTTCCTCTTTCGTAAGGTATACATAGTAAAGATTAAGTAAAACCAAAGTTTTATATTTAAGCTACATTTGTGAATCTACTGATCATTACTACCTAGTTCATTCTTTTCGACTTTGGAATCATAATTAAATAAGAATAAGTTTTACATTGATCTGATTGTTCTATTAGATAAGTATTGATAAAACAACTAGATTAATTACTGTTAGGTATTTATTAAAGTATTACTATCTTTTAATAATCGAAAATTCGTTTGTATTTCATGTAAACGTATCCATAAACTTCAATTAGTGTCAGCTTTTGAAGTCATATTAGGTGTGCAAACATGTAACATGTTTGCTTTATAAAAATTAATGTATGGAAAACGATCCACACAAAGAAGTGCATATATTTTTGCAATGAATACTATTCATAGTTGTGTATTTTATCAAAAAATATAGCAATATTAAAAATTGACAGTGGAAAATCGAGTTTCCAAAATTTTAACACACGAATAATTCAGCTTGAAAATCAAACCCTAGAGTCCTCTCGTAACTTTACAATATAAATTCATGGCTTTTTTCCAAACACAGCGCAATACCGTGGTAAAAAAAGATTTTCGAAAAGCTATTTTAACATTTTCTCGTCCTATGTCATCACGTACAAACGTACTGGCGTCCAACTTTTCCAAGTACCGTTATTAACTTTGCAGTTAAATCGACTGCAATTGTGCTTTCTCCGTCTCCCTCTTTGGTACGTGAATCCGGCGAACGGCACGTTCAACTCCACCCCTCAGCGCACACAGACTCTCAAATTTTCTCATAGATTCGCAAACCTACGGCCCCGTGCACACATACACACACACAGTCACACATACAGACACACATACGTAAACTATCAAGACAAAGACGCTCCAACGCATAGAGAGAGAAAGAGAAAGAGAGACCGCGCAACGTCGTTTAAATAGATACTATGTATTAACTTACGACGATAAATTCGAACTGGAAAACGGAGGCATTGAAACTTTATGGCCTGAGCCGCCGCCACCACCGCCGTCGCCTCTGACTCTCTACAGTGCTGCAGGATATTCGACGTGCGGGTTTAGCTTGGCGCTGTAGCAGCAGCAGTAGCGCGTGCCTTAACTGCTCATATAACTCCGGAATTCGATTACAAAAAGAGACTCGGAGAGACTCTACTCTGCACGCGCGCGCACACATACACACACGCTAGCTTAATCCCTACGGCCGCCACGGTCGCGCAACCGCCGCCGTTCGCTACTACGATCCCTTGTACTACTTTTCTCGTTGCGCGACATGGATTTCACGCGCGTGTGGGAGTTTCTACCGCGTCCTTTAGCCCGGTCCGCGGGATAACAAAGGGAGATTACTGCATTATGGAAAAGTTGGGCAGTGGTAAGAACAATCGGCTTCGGTTTTTTTTTTTTTTTTGTTTTTTTTTTACATTGTAACGATTGGTAGTGTCGAGGTAGATGGCTCATGTAGCGTATAAGTAAACATCAATGACAATACATTTTGTCTCGATACAACTAGTGTATGAATGTATATAATGTAACGATGTGTGAGTAAGGGCCCGAGTGCCTTGGCGAGCGCGAAGGCTAAACCGA
>JAYJLV010064210.1:4586-16860 GCA_036873485.1 Torymus texanus
TGTTTTCGATGTTTAATTCTACGAAATTGTGACGTAAGCATATTTGGACACCGGGTGATGATGATGCATATATAGCAAACCCTTAATTTTTCACGCTGTCTGAGACAGGAAAGATCAGACTCTACTCTGAAGCAGAGTATGCTCTGCTCTACGGATCTGCTCTGAAGTTTCGAATCATCAACAAAAAAAATGATTATTACAAGAATGTATTAAAAAATTTTTTAGATCACTTGTTGGGACAAAAATAGGCTGCAGATGGATAAACCACTAATATACATACATACATATAAAGATATTTTTTTAAAATGCATTATTTTTTATTTATTATTATTATTTTTTAGCCTCCGGTAGAGAAAAGAAGTTGGACTAACGTACTAGATGCTACATTTGAAAAAAATGTTTGTCCTCAAGTTGATATTTTCAGTTCAAAAATAACCGGATCAGAAGACTGTCTATTTTTAAATATTTATACGCCACACGTATGTTATATAAATTTACTATTTAACATGAAGTATAATTGAATTAAAAATATTTTATAACAATTTACCTACTTTTCAATAGACCGCATTCAATACCTTCTATAAAAAAGACTTGAAAGCAGTTTTGGTATGGATACATGGTGGTGGCTTTTCTATAGGATCTTCTATTTCGCATATATATGGACCAGATTTCTTACTTGAAGATGATGTAATTGTAGTTACAATGAATTATCGACTAGGAGCTTTCGGTTTGTACATTTCTCATTTATGCAATATCATATCTAACAGCTTTCAGTAACAAGAATTGTACTCTTAGGATTTTTAAATCTAAATCATAAAAATGCAACTGGTAACGCTGGTCTTAAAGATCAAAATTTAGCTCTGAAATGGATCAAGAATAATATAATAAGATTTGGCGGGGATCCTGATAGAATAACGATATTTGGACAAAGTGCTGGAGCAGTAGCAGTAGATCTTCACGTGTTGTCGGAGATGTCAACTGGTAACATTTTAACTATTAAAGCTGAAAATATTCTAAATAAAACTAAAATGACGAGAAAAATGCAATAACAAAATTAATTGTAAGTCAAAAACAACAAATGCATCTGCTAAAACTAATTAAAACACGTCCTTTTTACATTGTTCATTTTTTTCTACGAACAATATTTGGCAATAGAATAGCGAAAAAACCGCTAAAAACATAAAAAATAGTCCTTTTTTGCTATTGCTTTACTGGATTTCACTTTACACGAAAATGTTAAATGTAAAAGTTATAGATAATATTAAAACAAAACTTTTTCTTGTTGAACAATTATTTCTACGATTGATTCCTGACGAGTTAAATAAAAAAAAAAGATTTTAAACACCTAAATATATATAAAATGGACAATTTTCGGCTATAACATGACAAGATTTAATTTTACGCAAAAAGGTTACATACAAAAGTTGCAGATAATATTTAAACAAAACCTTTTCCTATTTAACATTTTCATATAAAATGAATTCCTGACGCATTAGATCTATAAAAACGATTTTTAATGTCTCAATACACTCTATACAGTCAATTTTCGCTTATTATTTAACAGAAATCAATTTGACACAGAAATATTAGATACAATAGCGATAAATAAAATTGAAAAAATCGATATAATATTCCAAAGATAATATAATTAAAAAAAAAAAGAAAACAAGAAATTAATACATTAGTCTGAGGATTTTTTCTATTTTATTTTTTTTTTTCTATTTATCGTGAAATGTTACATTTTTCGACATGATTCGAAATGCAAATTTTGAAATCAATAAAAATAAAGAAAAAACAAATAGGACTATTTAAGCAATCGATATCTATGAGTGGATCACCTTTCTGCTTGTATTGGGCAATGCAATCTCGTGTAGAAGCTAAATTACGAGCATTTAGCCTTGGAGCGAAATTGGGAGTAGCGGCTAAAAGTGAAGATCAATTATTACAAGGTTTATACGCAGCATCGGCAACTGATATTGTATCTAAAACACAAGAAATGCTATTAGTAAGTATACTTTTAACTGTACATTAAAAATACTTGTTGGGCTAGTTAACAAAATAATAGCTTTATAGACAATATATTTATTAATTTCAGTTACCTTTTCGACCAACGCTTGAATTAAAATCTATTGCTAGCGACCAACAAAAATTTTTAACTGAATGTGGATTTGACAAATATCGTTCCGGAAATTATAATAAAGGGCCTCATATGATGGGTTTTACATCAGCTGAAGCAAAATCGTTTGCTGAAGGTAAGGTGTGCGTGTGTGTATATGTGTGTACGTGTATTTTGCATCATACTGATGTATACAAATTTTTTTTTTAAATATATACAGTCCTCCTTCTCAATACTGCCGCGGTCCTCTCCAATCATATTATCAACAATGTAATTGGAGAGAGAAAACCGCGGCGGTATTGAGGAGGACTGTAATAAAAAATTATGATACCACCTTTTAAATTAATTTATAAACTTATTTAATAATTAATCATCAATATTATTCTTATAAAGCTGAGATCTTCAATTTGAATAAACATAGTCGAAGTAGAAAAAACAATGGAACTTCATATATATTGGCACTTCAAGACATGTCAGACTCAGAAGCTTCTTCTAGATTCTCTGACAGTGCATTACAGAAATTGATAACAGTAAGTAATTTTATGAATTTGATGAGAATTTTAAGGTTTTATTTAAATCATAAAAAATAATTCATAATCCTTTTATATTTAGAAAGCTTCAGATACATTTTTTGTGACTGGCATTGATTATAAACAAAAGATGATGCATATGCACAATAAACACCCAATTTTTTATTACCGTTTTTCTTTTGAATCGGATTCATATCTTGGTTTGCTACAATCAAATAATCGCAAAGTTCCCGGTAAATATAAAATAAATATGATTAAGAAGCTGAATGAGATTGTTAATTAGTCAAAATCTGTTTATTAATTGATGTTTTAATGATTTTCGTAGGTGTCGGTCATGCAGAAGATGTTCCGTATCTCTTTCATATAGCTTCTAGTGGAATGCCCTTTAATAACGTTGAAGTTCAAACTACTGTAAATAGATTCGTTCGATTAGTAACGAATTTTGCAAAATATGGGTACGTATCACCATTCAGATCTAATGACAAGTACAATCTTTTTTGTAAATAGAAAAGCGACAATCATTTTTCTTATTAATTTTTTATAAAGCAATTTTCGTCTCGAGCTTTATTATTATAAATTTAGATTAGAAAATAATCCTTACAATATTCCTTGAAATTTATAAAAAGTTCTCTAACTTTCTAGAAGGTTAGTTATTTAAATCACCAGTTAACAGTTTGACATAAAGAATCATATTAATTGATATGCTTAAAATTTTCGTTAGCATTTTTTATTTCTAAATAAACTTTTCAGTCAAACAATTCTCAATAAACGTTAAACAATTCCAATGAAAATATTCATTCTGCAAACAGAAAAATGTCTATAAAGGCATTATTGCCGTAAAGTTAATAAGATTAGACGATGTATAGTTAACATAAAAGACAGAAAGAAACACATTCTGAATTCATTATCAATTATTATGTGAATGGATTTGAGATAATATTAATATATATAAATTTTGTAGGTATTTATTCAAACGATTTGTTTGAAAATAATATTTAAAATATTTTTCAAACCAACAAAAAAACTAAGAGTTTTTATAGGTTTTAAAAATAAAAAAATTCAAACCATTTTTTATTGAATAAGATTTTTCTAATATGCAATGTATAATAGCGACTTTAGTAGTTCCACTTATCTTTATAACAACAAAAATAAACATTATAATACAAATATTTGCATACAACTTTAAGGGAAAAAATGATAATTTTTATTAAGGATATAACAGTTACTGTGCTCGAAATAACGTCTGTAAGATAAGACTGACAGGACTTGCGAGGAAAGTCCAATGATCTATAAATCATCGATTTGTCTAAAACTTATATATGACTTTACTCCGATATCCAAGATCTTTAATTTCTTAAACAGAAAAAGCTTGAGTTTAAACTTTATTTGGATAAAAAATATTTCTTAAATAAGAAATTATAAGCAATCAAAAGCATAATGAGAAAAATGTTGAAAATTTCGTTATTGCAGTCCTATATATTTTTAATCATTTTCTTATGCTATCTTTGACTATTTAGAATTTCTTAAGGAATCAATATCTTGAAAAGAAAAAAATCGTTTTCGTAACCTTAATATTCGCAAAACTATAATCATTGAGACAGACATAATTCTTAAAAGAAATACTTTATGTTTTGGAAATTAAAACATTAAATTAATGTTTTGGAGTCATGGATTACTTTTTAAGCTTCAGAATTCTTTAAGCTTCAGAATTCTTCTGCAAAATATTAGACACAACGGTGACCACGAGGCTATGGACTCTCCTTGTTAGGAGGATGGATTGATATTGGTTGCATGGATTAATATTGATACATATAGTAGACTTTCCTCATGAGTAAAATATTATCCAAACAGCACAATAACATATTTAAGAAAGATTATTTTTTCGAGTTTGTTTATTTGATTTTTAGTTCGGGTCACTTAATAGTTTTGTATTGTAATGATGGATAAATTTAAACCTCTCTGTATCTTCATAAAATCGGTGTCACTATCTAATAAGGCTAAATAATATGTTCATATATTTGCTTATGACTACAAATTTTTTGTAGAAATCCCACTCCATACGGGGCAGCAGATCCTCTATTGGGAATAACTTGGCCGGACTCAGGCGCTGCTGGATACCACTTAGAAATTAACAAAAAACTTTCGGTTGGCCCACGTCCTATTGACGCTCTTGTTAAACTTCAGGAATTAGCTGGCATATTAACTGCCCGTATAATAAACAACTGCCATGAAAATAGTTAATGATGAAACTAATGTAATCACTTCTCGATTTTGTACTTATATTTTATTAATTTATTTCGAGCAACCTTGAAACATTAAAAATAAAAATACGTATATTTAATTTAGTAAATATATTTATTTTTCGATCCTTAACTTCTTCTATATTGATGAGATTAAATAATCCTATAAAATTATCTATGTACTTTAATATAAATAATTTTTTTTTAAAAAATTTAATTATATTTACATCATTCTAAATATTTTGTTTAGTTTAAAATGTATATTTTTACACTTGCTACATAGTTTTAAAAATATTTCTTTTATTTACCTACGTACGTGTAGAGACAATATAATGTTTATTTATATTTCTGTTAACACATACGAAATAAAAAGTTGGTTTTACATTAAAGTATGTATATTTAAATAAAAATTTTATTATTATTGATATATTAATTGCACAGTCTTATTCATACAGCTGTACCAATTTGATCGTTAGATTCATATAATCTTCATCTACTTGAATGTAAAGCCTTGCCAACGTTCTAAAGCTACTTAGTATAATGCCTCCAGATCACTTATCAAGTTTTTGAATTTCTTATTAATGATTTAGGATAAGACGTGTAAGTAAAATTCAGTAACTTTGTATATACCAAAAGAAAATTAGTCCATATTATAGCCCATAATTATAGGAAAAATAAAAGAAATTTTTTTTTAAAAACGAAAAATATAAATCTCTGTTCGGATTTTTTTTTCGCTAATTGGAGAACGGCTACCATAGTCTAGTTTTGTAAATAAAAAAAATACGAAAATCATAACTGTATCACTTATGAAAAATAAGGGAATGCTGCGTGAAATTATTTTATTTCCACCTCCATTTTAATGGTCACTTTATCTCTACTTTTTAATCTCTTATAATTGATTCCTGCGCCAATGTGCTCTGTTAGTCCTATTTTCTAAGTCAACGAAGTGACTAAAGTTGAATCGGGAATAAAGTGCTATTTATGTAATCACAACATCCTGTCATCACTTTTGTTAAGAAATTGTTATTATAAATATAATTTGTAAGAAATGTGCTTCGAGAGCACGCAACGTAGCATGTCGCTACGCCGTAGACGCAGCAAGGAGAGGAGCACAGCGGACAGCCTGCCGTATCCCCCTCTGCCCCTCGCCATCAACGTGCGAGCGCCAGCGACGGACGCTTTGACTACTCCTTCTGACACCTTATTATCCAGAGCTTAAATAAAGGACTTGTTTGTTTTAAATAAAAGTGCCCAGACTTTTCATTATCATTAAAGATATCCAGCATAATTTGTGATCTGGACATTTTTCTGTTATGTATTAGTTTTCTACAATATAATTTGTTATTCTATTTATTTAATCACTACAGTCCTCCTTCTCAATACCGCCGCGGTCCTCTCTCTCCAATTCTATTATCAACAATGTAATTGGAGAGAGAAAACCGCGGCGGTATTGAGAAGGAGGACTGTAATTACTTTAATGATAAGCGCCGAAAGATTAATATACGTTTACCGTGGTTAAACATATTTTAATTTATAAATATTTTTATCTTAATAGGTTCTTATTTATGTGCACTTTATTAAAAACATCAAATTATGTGTTCTAGAGTGATATTGCAGTTCGTTCAAGAATCACAGCCAATTTTTGATTTTATTCGATGTTACCTTTTTGACGTACGTAAGATCTTAAATAGTCGATTGGAGCGAAATAATTATATAAATAAAACTTTAATTCTTTAGACGCGGAAAGGAGTTCTGAAAAGAAAAAATAGTTATCCTCAAACCTTGAAACATAAAATCTGCTCTTCAATCGTCAAGTTCAAATACGCAGTATTGTCAAAAATATAATCAAATAAATTTTATGTCTTATCATATTGCCAATTAGTAGATATATTCGCAATAATAAGCATTGCATAGAAAAATGATTTTCTTATATTTCGTTTTTGCCTTGGTCAAAGCGGAAGAAGCGCCCATTGTTAAAACAAATAATGGTCTTGTGCGTGGTGAATTTTTAAAAACAATAAGACAAGACATTAAATATACATCATTCAGAGGTATTCCTTATGGCGAACCACCAATTGGTAACATGCGATTTCAAGTGAGCATAACATAAAATTAAAATTGAAAAAAATATTATTTATTTTTTATTAATGTATGAAAGAAAAATATTTATAGAGCATTTACAATTTCAGCCTCCTGTTGAAAAAACAAATTGGTCAGATGTTTGGGATGCTACTCACGATGCAAATTCCTGTATCCAGTATGATATAATGGATTCTAAGATAATCGGATCAGAAGATTGTTTATACTTAAATATATATACACCACATGTAAGTGATATATTCGGTAATATAATGGCTAACCTTTAAACCAAAAACTACAATAAAACAATCCAAGTGTACGAGGATCACCAGTTTCGCTTATACATATATTAAACTTTAGTTTTTCCAACGAAATAAGCAAAATGAGCTTTTTCCCTCTCGACGAGTATGAAGTTTATCGCTTCGCAGTATTCGAGTGACAATGGCACTTGTCAAAATAGATCAAGCATATAAAAACAAGTTTTGGTCACTCTGTTAAAACAAATATTTTTATTTTTCCAGACAAATTTTATCAATATAAAACCAAATAACCAAAAGGCTGTAATGTTTTGGATATATGGTGGAGCATTTTCTATAGGAGTTTCATACTTCACTATGTATGGACCTGATTTTTTAATTGAAAATGACGTGATTTTAGTTACTACCAATTATCGTGTTGGTTCTTTCGGTTAGATTATAATTTTAAATTATATAATTTATCGTTGACAAAGATCCTTACCAAACTATTTTTTAGGATTTTTAAATTTAAATCAAGAAAATGCAACTGGCAATGCTGGTTTGAAAGATCAAAGTTTAGCTTTAAGATGGGTTAAAAACAATATTGCAAATTTTGGAGGAGATCCAAACAGAATAACAATATTTGGACAAAGTGCTGGGTCTGTATCTGTCAACCTTCATATATTATCTGAAATGTCTAGAGGTAATTACAATCATTATACATATATCAAATATTAATTTAAACGAGTTTTATTTTCATATATATTTGATTAATTAAGTAAATAAATAAGTTCTTTTACGTTAGGGTTATTTAGTCGATCTATAGCTTTGAGTGGATCACCATTATGTCTTGTTTGGGGAATGCAGTCCCATGAAGAAGCTAGATTGCAAGCCTTCATACTCGGCTCAAAATTAGGAATAAATACCTTTAGTACGAAAATATTATTGGAATGTTTACATGAAGCTAAAGCTGAAGACATTGTAAGAAAGACAAGACAAATTTCTACGGTAAGTTTATATTACAAGGTATTCAATTTTAAAAAATTAGAAAAACTCTAATATTAATAGATCGTAAATCTGTATACTGTATCTTGAATATCTCAATTTATTTCGATCTATTAATGTTTATGATGATTCTATGGCGTATTTTATTTCGTACATTAAAAATTTAATATACACAGAGAGTGCATACCTTCCAGGAAACGGATTTCCCCGGGAATTTTGCGAGTCGATTTCTGGTATTTAAAAATGAAGTACTCACAATTTCGCCAAATTGGCTCTTTTTCTTGAGATATGGGCAATCTAATCTGAAATATGTAACGGATCTAAGTAGATGGTTCGGATGTGTGGACTCAATTGAGATAAACGGAGTTCCTTTGAACGAACATTTGTTTTATTATATTCACACTCACTACAAGGCACACCCACACACACTTTTACATTAATAGACCTCGCTCTCCCTTCATACGCGCTCGCACGCTGGTTTCCTTCGTGATAGCCCTGAATTTTCTCTTCACAGAGGTGTGAAGGTCGGTTGGTTTGTGTGTTCGCGAAAGGTACCTTTGCGGTCGATCAGCGCCGAGATGCCGCGCGATTGCGAGCCGAGACCCTAGGGCTGGACGCAGTCGTGGAATCGATGGACTAGAGCACGGCACGGGACCACCAGGACGTTGATTTTTGCTCTCTCTCGCTCTCACTCTCGCTCTCTCTCTCTCTCTCTCGAGGTTGAGTCCCGATTGCGTGCTGGCCGTCTGTACCCTGATCTCTCGTGCTCTCTAATTATTTCAGATGTATCTGGAGTGAAACACAGACCTCGTCTCACTCGGCTCCCACAAAACTCTCTGCCTTCTCAATCAACGCCCTCGTCCTCCCAGGCCCATGAAAATTCCTTCGCCCCTCTCTCATGTCACTAATAACACTGGCTAGTGTTTACAATTAGCTCGTCGTTCAAGCCTCTACAAATATCCTTTATTTCGTTAAAAATGATGACTTTTCTATTGACTGTTTCATTGCAAGTATTTAAGATGTGAAAATGAGCAGAACAGATTATAAAAGTAGAAAGTAAAATCTAAAACTTAAATCCTGACTTATTGAAAAATATTGATTTTTCATAAGTTGTAAGCAATCAAAGATAGCATAAGGAAATGGTTGTAAATACGATTCACTAATCGCTTAAAATGAAGACAACTTTTTTTTACCATTTCTTTACGCTATCACTGATAATTTACTGATTAATCAATACTTTTAAGCGAATCAAAGATTAAATTTTAGATTTTCCTGTCTAATTTTATAATCTTTTTGCTCGTTTTCGTATGTAAAATACTTGCAATGTGAAACTCAATGTAGAAGATACATTATTTTTCAACAAAATATAGGATATTTAAGAATAAATTGCCTATATCTCAAGAAAAAAGGGCTCATTAATTTGACGAAATTGTGAGTACTGGGATTAAGTTTTAGGTACCACAAATCGACTCTCGTCCAGAAGAGTGTGCACTCTCCCTGTTATATAGTAAAATTGTAAGAGTTGTCCACAGTTTCTACATGAGTTTTAAGTTAACTTGTAAAATTTCAGCTAAATATATTAATTATTTGTAGAGAAAACATTAACATGCCAATTTAGTTACTTCTGCGTTTCGTTAAAGATATACGGAAACGAAAAGAGCATGTAAAGATGCTAACTGCAATGCTTTATACGCCTTTTTCGTTTGTGCGCCTTTAATTTCAATCGTGAGCTTGCCTGCACAAATGAATAAACTGCTGACGTTGTATATTTTTAATAAAATAATTTAATTGGAGTCATTTCATCGTATTTTAAAGCTAGCTTTTCGACCAACCATTGAAAATCCTAACATTGGAAGAAATCAAGATAAGTTTCTAACAAAATGTCCAGTAGATCTATATAAAACTGGACAATATCAGAAAGGACCCCATATGTTAGGTTTTACATCAAATGAAGCAAGAGCAATACTTTCAGGTAAATGAGTAGAAAAGTTGTATAACACACAATTTAGAAGTATTATACTTATCAACTATTAAAAAATAAACTATATAATAAAATCAATACATTTTATATTTATAGATGATGTTCTTGAGTTAGGAAAACATGGCCAACCATTATTGCCAGTTGCCACGATCGATTTAATACAGACTATAATCGATCTGAGCAGTATTACAAGTGTATCGAAAGAAACACTAGAAGATGCAGTAAAGGTAATTCATTTTTTATTTACATATTTGTAGTTGGGATGTTACATTTACATATTTATTCATTAAACTTTTTTTTGTTCGAAGCAAATCATTTTATTATTTTTTTCGATTCGAGTATAAAAGAAACTTTTTTCTATGCCTGTAAGTTGAGTGGAAACTCGTCTATCATAAGCATACTACGCAAAAATTAGAAATAATGTTTATTAGTTCTTTTGCACCTGACTTAAAATGCACAATATCATCACTTACCCAACCTAAATGCATAAGGGTGATTTTATGTTAACCGTGAGGACTGCAATTTTATCCTGAAACCGGGTTGAATATTTTCAAAATCACAAAAAATACAGAAACCACTTTTTAGCATGATATTTGCAAATGTTCAAAAGTTATTCTAACCTCAAAATTTCGAAATTTCAATTTTTTTCATTAAAAGGCCATTTTCATGATTTTTTAACTAAAAAAATTGTAACTTTTTTGTATAACATATTGTATCGAAAAAAGTTTAGAAATTTTGTACAGAATCAGTATGAATTTTTGTCGGTGCGTTGCCAATATTCTTGACATTTGGAGTTGACAGCGAACCTTTGCAAGTTGACATCTCTGGTACGTCCCGGGGTTAAAAATTTTGAAAAAAATAGTAAAATTCTATTTTTATTATTCCATTTTGAACCTTTTTTTGAAAATAGTGGGATGCCTTGACTGGAACATCTGACAGATGATTTAAGTACTGGAAAAAGTAAAAAAAACAGATAAATAACAGATAATGCGTATGATCTATTAGTCGTTTGTGTTTCACTGCATACTTTTGCAGGAAATATCATTTACATTTAGCCATCTATTTCCATTTTAGAGTTAATTTTACAGATATGCTTTATATTTCTTTTTAATTAATCTTTTTCAATTAATTTCCTATTACTGCCAAAGTTAACTAAA
This sequence comes from Torymus texanus, assembly GCA_036873485.1. Classification (NCBI taxonomy): domain Eukaryota; kingdom Metazoa; phylum Arthropoda; class Insecta; order Hymenoptera; family Torymidae; genus Torymus; species Torymus texanus. Next base: position 15,931 of record JAYJLV010064210.1, read on the forward strand.
ATGGAAATAGATGTCTAAATGTAAATGATATTTCCTGTAAAAAGTATGCAGTGAAACATAAACGACTCATAGATCATACGCATATAATTGTTAGTACGTATTGACTTTCACAGAACAGCATATAACAGTTATTTATCTGTTTTTCTTACTTTTTCCAGTACTTAAATCATCTGTCACATGTTTCAGTCTGGGCATCCCACACTTTTCAAAAAAAGGTTCAAAATGAAATAATAAAAATAGAATTTTACTATTTTTTCCAAAATTTTAAACCCCGGGACGTACCAGAGATGTCAACTTGCAAAGGTTCGCTGTCAACTCCAAATGTCAAGAATATTGGCAATGTATTCATAAAAATTCATACTGATTCTGTATAAAAATTCTAAACTTCTTCCCATACAATGTGTTATACAAAAAAGTTCAAAATTTTAGTTAAAAAATCATGAAAATTGCTTTTTAATGAAAAAAATCAAAATTTCGAAATTTTGAGGCTAGAATAACTTCTGAACATTTGCAAATATCATGCTAAAAATTGGTTTCTGTTTTGCTTTCTCAAAGAGGAAGCTTTGTAACGGTGAAGAAAAAAAGGCTTAAAATGATTTTTTAAGATAAAATGGGTTGAAAATTTTCAATTATGAGAAAATTTTTTTTCCTGTCTGTATGAATCTGTGTGTGTATGTAACTTTCTATATCTTGGGAACCAAACCATCGATCTTCGCCATTTAAAGCTCATTTTGTTCATCTCGCGAAAAAAACTCGGCACCCTGACATACTTAATATTCGATCGATTTTCTTTTTTTTTTATAACCAAAAAATGATTTTGTATTTTTCGTTTTTTTGATTTTTACATATGTAAATTTAGGTTATTATTCGTATTTCATTTGTTATTAAGAAAAATGTTCCTAAAATTCATAAATTAATTTCTCAGAAACT
>JAYJLV010064221.1:0-16858 GCA_036873485.1 Torymus texanus
AAATGCTTTCTATCAGTGCATGTTTTTATAAATTTTTTATTATGAATTACTGAAATACAAGGACAATTGATTTAATATTGAGGTGAGAGAAATGATAAAATAAAATTAATTAAAATTAGTTTTGCATTGAAAGTAAATGATAAATAAGGTTTTCATAATATATTGCTAAATAAAATTTCGTCTGTCACTTAATCACAATAAACTTAAATAATGGTTTTTCTTTTTCATTTTAACTATAATATCTCTATTTATTTTATTGAAAATTTATGATTTTTTACGATTTTACCTTCACTTGCTTGAATGTAACATCTATTTAAATTTCATATTTTGGTAAACTATAAATACTAACATTAGCTTTACATGCTTTACTGCATCTACTAATAGCCATGATAAATATGGACATTTTCTTTTTTGTGGAATGTAAATTTATCTATATATCTCATAAGTTTGTCAATGTAATTGTGTCAATTAACATATTTACTAGGTACTAGTATTATACTAGTAAATTGAAATTATACAAGTTTTGAATACCATACAGTATAATGTATGCAAAACTTTGTTCGAAATAACTACAATGATTGAATTTAGAGTTATACAAAATGAAAATTATCTGTAATTTTGGAAATGATGAAACAATGTACTACAGTCGTATATTTTGAATATATATCTAGTGTTTAAAAATAATATTTTAAATTATGGATATTTAAAAAAATAGTACTCTAAAATATGCGTTTTAAACGACGTTATTAATTTTAAAATGTTGTAACAAAATTTTCGATTGAAGTAGCATTATTTAAAAACTCTTTCGTATTTGTAATCAGGAAAAAAACAATAGAAAAATATAGTTAATAAATACAAATGCCGTTAATTATATAATTTGCAATTAGCAATTACCTTTTGCCATTTCATAATAATTCTTTTAGCTTTAAAATAGCTTACGTTATTATTCTAGAAATTTAATTTAAAGAATATAATTATAATTTTTTTCTTGTTAACTAATTTTTCTCAGAAAACATGAAACAGTCATAGAGTTCAACAAAGTGCTTGGTTGAAACACGCTAACAGCGTACTCGAATTACAAACACTCCTCAACAAGCGTATAGCGAACAACAAAGTCTAATGGGCACTCACCTGTCCCTGCATTTCGCCAGGTATGTTTCGGGTGCTCTGAACCAAATGCCTCGCCATCAGCATATAGAAAATGGTAATGATGCTCAGCGGGAAGACGTAGAAGATGCAGAAGCGACAGATGAGCACGGTTTTCGGATAGCTCGGCCCAAACTCCTCCGGGAATGGGTAACAAGTCTACAATAAGAAACCACCGGAAACACAAACGTCAGATAATTAAGCAATTGTTCTGTCTCGCATTCATGCGATATTTTAGCGTCAAGTTTTCCTATATATAGTAGCAGACTCAAATCTGCGTAGAAGGTTGCGTTTAGATTAACTCACCATGAACGAGACGTTCTTGTTGACCCTGAAGATGCGGATGTAAGAGAAGGAGGCCGGGATAGCGCATAATATCGCCAACAGCCATATCATCGTCGCGACCATCTTCGTGAACCTTGCCGCTCGCTTGCCGCCGCCTGAAAGTTTAACTTTCATTCGCGCCGATCGATTTACTCTCGCTTGGGCTCTCACCGTTGGGGCTTTATTCTAATGAGATTCACCCCTTAGGGAATTATGTCATTACTTATATTCACGCTTACGAAACTATTTGTTACTGACGCGCACCGGTAAATTGAAAAATTTCGTTTTCCTTCATTCTAACGACAAGTTTAGGACGTTGCAAAGCACATGCAAACTTATGGAGTTGCCGCAAAGTTTAACACTCCCGTCTGAACACGGTAGTTCCTTAATTACTGTAGTGTCAAATAATATTGTTGTGAGTGTATTACTAACATATACTTGGTTAAATTCTGAAAGTTTTATGCAAGAAATTTGGATTAAGCTTCTTATGTTTCGAGGAAAGTTATCATAAACTTTTTTATGGTCGATTTGTCAGATTTAGGAGCTTTAGAACTTTTTATGCAAGTTTGACGCGTCGATGATAAGGAAGGCATGTACGGAAGATAGTTTAGCGATTAAGGTTTCATGAAGCTGGTGGTCATTTTCTGTTTACAACCTTTTCTATTACTTTCCTGAAATATGAAACGAGTGTTCATACAGAAAGATAAAAACTTCAACTTTATTAAAACAATATACTGATAATTACAGGTTGCTTTTTCTATAAGGTATCTTTTCTGTAATAAAAATCGTGAATTTAAAGAAATCTAAATTTAATTAAAGATAAGGTTGTAGAGAACGATATATTAGATAAGATTACTTGTTTAAAATAAAAACAATATGCAGATACATTCTATTATAATATGAAAAGTTTTTTATTAAGTTGAATTTTTTTTATCATTTTCCGACCAGATATATGAGTGATAATAATGTTTGAAGTTTTAGAATAAACAGTTCATTGATATTTTTAAAATAATATCAATATTGAATACGTATAAATTATAATATAATGATATTATAAATATGATTGAGAAAGAACACGATTTTCAGGACGCAATAGAAATTTATATTTCATTAATATATGTGCACAAAAAATGGTATTTCCTAAAGATTGGATTTTAGTCTCCAAGGTTAGAATTTGTTCATCAAGTAAGAATTGTTAAATTAAAAAAAAAAAAAAAAAAAAATTTGACCGTTCTGACTTATCGATTTTAACAACAAAATAACGCTGTACTTCCGTTCTTTGGCTTTTCAAACTACTTTTTGTATTGCTCTTTTACGATATTTTCCTTTAAAAATAAGATCCAATTTAAAATAAAGTAAATAACGGTCATTTTAAGATGTATATTTGAGTTTCCTGAATTAACGCAGTAATATGTTGAAGAAAAAAATTGTAAAATAGCAATTTAAAATATGTTTGAAGGACACAATTAGAAGTATCATATTATTTAGTCGTCTCAAAATGTTGATGTAACAGATTCTGACCTTGGATTTGATGGTTGTGTAGTGTCGATATGTGTTTTGCATTACTTTGTTTGTCTTCAATAGTAAATATTTAAAGTTTAAAAGGTTTAAGGTATTTATTTAATTGATTAACCAAGTCCGTTTTTTTAGCTCCAACTATAAAAATTAAGAATATCGATTGTTAAGCAAAGGACATTAAACAATGTCTAAATTTTGAAAATTTTTTACATTTGATTTGAATTTATAAAGAAGTTCTGAAAATTATTTAAGAGTCACCATTTATCTGTTTGAAATCGTACATTGGAAATTTTTCCTATTATTTATTAAGTGCAAGGTACATTCACTCAATGATTAATTTGGAACATTAAATAGTAATAAATTATTCTCTTTATATATTTTTCTATTCATAAGTTACATCGAAAGTGGTTTGTTAATAAATAATCTTAATTACCATTATATAGACCCAAGTGATTGGAGTGATTTAGGAAGGAATTTTATTTGTAATCTTTCGCAAATAATAACATTTGTTTAATTTCCGTAAAGCCAGTGCGCTTATCTTACATCAAACGATACTTTCCGGACTCGTAATTAAAATCAAATTAAATATTTGCCCTCGTCGTCGAAGACACGCACTTCCAGGCGATGCCGACGGAAATAGAAGTCTAATTCGCCTCTGAGGCCGACGTTTGCGCTCACGCGCTCTCGTAATCAGTGCAAACTCGGCTCTCTGCCTCTCCCTCCTCTGTAAGAGAGCTTAGCCGCGTATATTCCCAATATAGAGTACATACCAGTGGCGTGAAGCTTTCTCATGGGATCCACGATGGCGAAGAATCGGTCGGCTGATAGAGCGGTGAGCGTGAAGACAGAGACGCCGACTGAGATGTCCTTGGCACACTCGGAGACCTTGCAGAGGATCAAGCCGAACGGCCACGAGTCTAGTACAAACACCATCAGCGTGAACGGCACGCACGTCAGGATCACCTGTAGGCAAAAGGAGGCAAAGGGAGATCTATGTGTCTGTCTTTTCTGCACAGGGAGCGAAAGTGCTTCGAGCTGGCGAGACTTTATGCCTTCGGGGAGCTGATCTAGGAGCCGCTGGGGCGTGTAACGAGCTTTAGAACTCGTCCCGGCATCGACACCCCCTATATACTAATTCCGAACCAATTACCCGCGACGGGGCTCCGACAAGAATGTACGGGTGCCGGAACTGGCGCTCTTTCTCCGCACTCCGCGGGATTACAACCGCCCGCCTGGATGTGGACGTAGGCAGCCAACAAGGGGCTTGCCACAATTAGACGCACCGTGGACGGATTGAGGCGGGAATTGTTATTTCCGATCGACCAGCTCGAACGTTTTATTCAATTCTATTGATTTCGTTACTCTTCTATCTGTTAATATTTGATTTAGCTTTCATTCACTTAGATAAATGCATTTGATCAAATTAAATCCTTATTTGAAAGTTAACTCCCACAATTTTTTTATGCTTACACAAACGTCATCACCGATAGAATTAATGAAAATTTAAAAAAAAAAGGTCATCGTTTTCCCTACAATGCTTAGATTCTGAGATAGGGGGGAGGGGGTCCGTTTCTTTTTGAACACTCTGTAAGGGCCTTAAAATATTTTTACGAAAAGTAATTAAGTAATTAACTATTTTACTGCTTCTAAAGGTAATTTTTTCTAACAATTGACAATGTATTGCTAATAACACCCGGGGAAAATGGCGTCATTAAACTTACAATAGTTGCATAAATCATATATAAATTAGTGTATTATTTATTGTAAATCCTATTATTAAGTAAATTGAAAAATCTAGATACAAAGATATAATAAATTGCCTTCTGATAAGTTTGTATTTAGGCAATTAATAATTAACATTTACGCGTGCATTATCTTAAACTCTGGATTGATGAATATAATACATATTAAATACAAAGTATTACGTAATAATAGACGCGCTCTGAAAAATCGCTCCCTTTTTCCGTGGACTACGAACTGTGACGCATGACCAGTTATAGTTTTACGATAATTTTTTCGCCCTCTCTTACAAATTGTAAGATCAGCGAATAAAGAAGAGTTTATATTGAACCAGAATTGGATTTTTTCAACTTCCTCACATATACACCGCATTCACAGATAACATCCCTTTTTATAAGAATAAAATTTGCTTTAGCTGATATTCAAATCGCATACACATCTATTTTTTTATGAGTCTATTATTTTATAAAACGTATTCAAATACAATTTATCATTAAATATGAGAAAATGTTCGCTCTATGTCACGATTCTCGTGATTATAGTTGGTTATCATGTAATAGCTTCTTAATATCCTGCCAATGCATTGGTGTAATAAAATTTTACTGTAAAGTAGTTACCACTTTTTAAAAGCGACGTACATTTTAGTATCATTTTGTCCGTTAATTTTCTTAACACTCAAAATTCAGACGTGGTTCGATATGCGGAACTTCTTTATTATTTAAATAACGATTATATTGAATAATTTTCGCGTTAAAATTAATTGTCTTTATATGCTAGAAAATTTATCAAGTTGTAATAGATGTACGAATTTTAAAAATGTGATTATACAATATATATTATATAGTGCTGTAAAAACGCATATAATGGTCGATAGAGCACGACAATTGCGTCCATTAGAGGTTTTTTTATAACAATATAGCTAAAAGGTATCTGACATAAAAATCGACTTACAACAGTATATAATTTAATATTTAATGATGTATGAAAAGTCGGAATTGAATCAACGGTGAATAATAAAAGTCATATCGAATCAATCATGCATTAATAACGTTTTTAATATTAAAAGCAAATATAATCAAAGATGCGACAACAGTTTAAATAATGAATATACCTATACGATATATTTATTTAATATTTATTAATATAAGTTTTATAATTTGATAATAATACATAAAATATATAACGTGATTAGGTCCGTGCGCACCGCTTTTTTGTCAGGCGATTTCCATATCATTTTGGTTGGTTTCTCGGTGATTAAACAATCATTCGACCATACAGTTTGACCTTAGTCTGACGAAGACTCGGCTCTATTCTCAACCTCGCGTTTGACACATAACAAATCTTAACTACAACATCTAGCTACTAGTAGAGTGTGTCTTCTATCTGCGGGTCAGGAATTTTGGTTATACTATGGGATAATATGAAGAAAGCTGCATTATTGCACCCTACAGTAAAAAAAAAAGTTCTGAACATTTTTAGCTTTATTTTAAAGAAAGTCTTGAAAATAAAACTCGAGAAAATGATCTTTGATTTACTTTTTTAACGATTAAAAAGGGTTGATTTCTTGAAAAGTTATAAAAGTTCAAAATTGAGTATCGAAACTGCAACAAAATATGCACGCAGTCGAACAGTCAATTTTAGGGATTAAACAATACATTATCTTTGCTCTACTTTGAACTTTCGTAACTTTAGAAGGAATCGACATTTTTAATTCTTATATAAAAGCAAATGAAAGGTCATTTTATCTAGTTAAATTTTCTATTTTTAAAATGATATTTAAGTATTTTCGAAGTTAAATAGTTATCGTTTTAAGAAGAGGTATATTTCGAGACATGTTTTCAAAATCAAGTTAAAAATGTCGACAACTTCAGTTTTTTAGGCGTTAGGACAAACACGTATTCCATAGTTTGAGCAAAATCTCTGACTCGCAGGTAGCACATTCTCCTAGTAAGTTTCTCCGGTGGTCATATATATCTCTCGTGAATTATACGATAGTTTTGCGGGCCCTAACTTCAAATCTTTACAAGATCGTCTTTGTCCAATAAAATATTGCAAATAATATATAAACACAGTTTAAACAAAGATAATGATGATCCCATAATAATGATGTCTATTTTAGTATTTCAAATTACTTTAACAAATTGACGATTTTGAAGAGCTCTTAGAAATTATGAATCTTTATACAATTGCGTATTGAAGAGCACGGGAACCACTTTAAACTAGTTCTATCTATTTACTCAAAATATTTATAAGTCTCTAAATAAAATGTTTATCTTTTTAACCTCCATTTCATCTGATTAGAAAAACAAATGTTTGGAAGGTCCTTATCTAATTGGGAAAATCGAATAGCATAGCAACGGTACGAATACGGCTACCGCTGATCAGATCAAGTAGAAAAAACGCGCGAGCCTTATTCATAAAGTGTTACACACTACCTTATTTCTACTCAGCATTTGTGACAATATTAGACAGTAGTACTGTTTATTATTTTACTCACCTATATATTATCGGAACATATTTTGCGTAACTATTTTAAAAGCAAAATTCATAGTTATTATATTATTTAGTATTGAAATGATAATTACAACAGTTAAAATTTATTCTTTTGGCCATATTTGCTTGTTGTGACTGAATTGTTGTTGTTGTGGAAATCTAACTGTTTTTTGAATTATAAAATATGTTCAAGATTTATTATTGAAAAACTAAGATAGGATTTTATGAGATTAGTATTCGTCATTTTAATTTAGTTTATGTTACGCATACCATCCAAGTTAACGATTCAAGATAAACCCTTTTTAATAATTCAAATGTTGTTTATTAAATATCATTAAATGTGTAATTCCGTAAATAATTAATGGGGCTACTAATGGTAGTTCTGCAGTTCATTAAATAAAGAATTAAATAAAGAATTTTTGTTATTATACCATAAAATGATTTTCTGCATAAAAGGGCTTTGGTAGATCAACTCTTTTTTCTCGATATTAATATTCGTTTGCAGAAAAAAAGTAAAATTGATGACATTATTCAGCAAATTCTACCGGATAAGTTAATAGCGAAAAGTTCATAGATTTACCGACGGAAAAATACAGCTGCTTGCGATGGTTCGGTAAAAATGAAAAAAGTCACTCAATTTACTCGAAAATATTTTTACGACTCTGGCCGCGGAAGGGAAACATTGTAGGCGTACAACTTTTTTTCTTTTTTATTGCCGAGGCGCAGCAACACGCTTGGCACGCTCTCTCACGCGTCGGACCTTATGTGTATTATAGCCTCGTGGGACTCGCGCGCTCGTAAAAGGGATCACGCTGTACATGTACTCACCAATAGGTCACCGATGGCGAGGGACAGCACGTAAGTATTGGGTACGTTGCGCATGTTCGAGTGCCGACAGATGGTGATTACGAGGACGCCGTTACCCAAAACGCCGACGACAAGGATGCAGGCGAAAACAATGGGCACGATGTAAGTCTCAGGGCGGTCTCCGTACGGCGTGTAATTCTCCTCAACGCTGCTAAGTGTTGAGTTGAGGCAGTCAGCCTCGTCAGGGCTGCACTCACTGATGCCCGTCACGATTGTCATGAGCTCGTCCGGTAGGCCGGTCGTAGTGTATGCCATTTTTCCTTTTTATTTTCTTCCTGCCTGCCACCCTTTGTATCTCGCTGCTGTTTCTCCTCTCTTCTCCGATGAAAGCGTACACGTGCGCTCGTGTCCGTGTTGATGCGTATGCGGCGCCGTCAGTCGGAATTTTCCAGCGGTGCAATTGCGGCGGGTCTTTACGGGCGCCTTTTACTACCTGCCAGAGCGCCGCGGAGTCGTGTCTAGTGCGCAGCGCGCATCGCCCACCGGTATTTAAATTTCAAAGTACTAGTTGATGGCGTAGCCTGCCTGCTACCTCCCCTCGCAGGACCGCCGCTGTCATTTCGTCGCCGGGTTGTTGCTGCTGCCGTCAGTCGGAGCTGCTGTGGAGCAAGTAAAGCAGAAATCACTACTACGGTATACGCACACACACACACACACACGCGTGCATGAAAATATGAATATCAGTACGAAGTTAGTGATGTTGCAACATTCAAGCTATTTTCTCGCGTTACTATAATTTTCCGAGTGCTGAGTGCTTTCGGTTTATTGTGGGAGTGAAGCTTGAGCTTGCACGGGAAAAGGATCGCGCTCAGAAAGATGGTGGGAATGGCTCATGAAAATGAATATGGTTAGAAAACTGAATAGGCACGACTTTTGCATTTTATAACTAATATTATGTTTAAAGAAAAAAGGTGGACAAATTTATAGGCTAACACGCTTGTAAAATCACGACAGTGTTTCTTTAATTTATCGTTCATTTATATCTTATTTAAACCATAATTGAACTTTGGGAAATGATGAATTTATTAAAGAATTCAGGAAATAGCTGAATTTAGGCATATTATATCTACTTTTAAAGTGATTAGTTAATTCAATAATAAAATGTAATAAAACGTCTATTTTTGTCGTTTAAATTTAAATCAGTATATAACGTAAAATCAACTTTGCAAAGGACTGGCAAAGAAGCATACTACTTTGTGCAACATTCAATTTTATTATGTTTGACTTTTGAAGTCATTGGATTTTTATAAAAGTATTATAACCTATCATACAATTAAATGTAGAACATGAGCCATCAAATAACATTAAAATATGTAAATAAAAAATGTATTAATATTGAAAATTCATTAGTTGCTTAAATAATTGATGCATCGTATAATGCAAAACAAACATAAAAAATATATTCTCAAAAGTTAACGTTTTGAATCCTATTTAATTTTTAGAAAATTACCCTAAGTAACAAAGCTATAGGTGAAACAGGTCAATTCAACAAAAACTATTTTGTTCGGAAAGGGACTTTAACTTCAGCTTCCCTGTTCCCGTGTTTCCTTTGGACGTTCATAGCCTAATAAAACTGTAAACTAATGTTTTTATTCACGTTTGCTATTTATGTAATTAAATAATACTGTTAGAGAAATTATTCTTAAAAATTAGTTTTTAATATTTAGCAACTGGTAAGTAATTTCATCAAATATTTGTTCATTTGCAAATACAAAATTTAAAACAATTTGATAATTAGATTATACAGTAAATAAGATGTACTTTAATTTGCAATAAGTTATAATTTTTGTATTAAAATATTCAATATCATTCAAATAATATTATAATAACCGCGATACCTCGTCATAGTATTACAATTATTAAAAATATTAATCATTTATATTCATTTTTTATAGAAATTAATTCATTCAAGTATACAATTTGTTTAACTTTATTTCGTTGAATGCTTAGAATATAATTTAAAATTCTAATTTTCATTCGTGTTAGCATATTTTATCGACCAAAGAAAAGTAAGATAATAGTTACAAAGACTAATTATAGTTTAGTGAACGAACGCATTCTCTATTTTCTACAATAAATAAGAGATCGGATATAACCCACGTAAATTTTTAAAGATTACTTAAAATAATAATTTATTTAACAAAAAGGGATCATTTCTTTTACTTTCCGTGTTAATATTTAACACTTAAATTGAAGAAAATTTTGTTTCTTTGCTTTTTTTTTGGTCGAATTTTTACTTCCGTCTAAATAAAGTTTTATCATAGTAAAAAATAAAAATTTCCTAAAAACGTATCTCTTAGAAATATATTTCAGAACATTTGAAAGTTGCACTATATTGTTCTTAGTAAATTGTGAATGTAAGTATATGTGCGCTTTTCTGTGCGTATGTAGATATATATATTTTCGAAAATTTTCTCTTGCAATAACGGTATTAATTTTGTAATAGTATATTTCGATATAAGTATGCAAAGCGAACGATTGCTACATGAGGTATAGTTTGCCTGTGCGAAGCGAGGGTAATAAAAACATCCGCTTCGCTGACAAGGAACGAACTCTTTTTTATTCAACAGAGTGAGCATAACTAGTTTTTTGTGCAAATCTACTCGAATGTTAGATAAAGTTAAGATAACAAAGTCATTACTAATTTCCATGCTGTTTCGTGGCAGTTTTCCGTATAGATCATCGGAATAACTTTTAATTGGAACATTTTCGGTTTATAATTTGTTTTTAATAAAATACTGTTAAATTCGCAAGCTTTTTAAAAGTTGATATAAGGTATTTCTCACACTCATTTCCATTGTCAAACGCGACTCGTGAGTGATACACTGCTTTGGTGCATAAGCTGTGCAATGTACTATTTAGGCATGTATATGAGTTTTAAAAAACTGATACAATTTTAAAAAAGAAGTTAAAGTATCAATGTATGCCCGAAGAAATAGTGGCGGAAGTATGAAAAGATTTACGAGCCGTTGTAAAAAGATAAATTTTTGAAATGGGAATGTATATACTGTGAGTATTTTCAAGTAGAAAAATATTGGAGATGTAGGGGAGAGTTTCCCAGTAGTGGTACTCATAGCATTTTTTCATATCCTTTGGTATTCTATGTAAAAGTTTAACTGTTCGGAAAAAGGTCGGGAAAAAGAAATGATCCTTGGAATACCTAGTAAGAGGTGGACTAGTTTTTTGAATTATTATAATGATAACAAGTTATTTGAAAAAATTTTAAAAATTCATTTTTCACAATAGCTAAAAGCTATTACTCAGTTTCCGCTACTTTAACTTTTTATGGAATTTTGAATTCTAACAATCATACACACGAATGAATTAATAATTATCATACCATTTTTTATTATTCTTTTAACGAAAAATTAAAAATTTATAAAATTGAGATTCGATGTCAAATGTAGACGTAGCCTCAAGGAGCAACCCATGTCATTTATCTGTATTTATTGAAATGGGTATACGTTCATATATATATATAGTAATTGAAGTTAAATATTAATTTTCCTGGGTATAAGTTAGACATAATATAATTTATTTTAGTTGCCGTAAATATCTGTCGAAATGTAATACACAGCCAATATTATAGAAATTGTTACGTATGTAGGGTGATTAATATAGTGGTCAAAATTGAAAATATAGACATTATTTGCTGTTGAATGATATTCAGCCACCAAGAGGTTTTATCAACCTGGAGACCACTTATTCCATAATACGCGGAGGGTGTCTCACCTCTAGATCATGGATTTAACTAATAAGGAGAACCTGCGGGTCAGGGATTTTGCTCAAATTTTTTAATTCGTTTTTGGATATAGAAATATGAAGAAAGCTGAAATATGAGACCATACCACTAAAAAAACTAAAGTTCTGAACATTTTAGGTTTTATTTTTAAAATAGACTTGAAAAGTACCACTTCTTAAAACAGTATCCCTTGAAATAGGCTTAAATACAATTTTAAATAAAGAAAATTGAATTAGAGAAATTGACCTTTCATTTGATTTTTTAAGAATTAAAATATGTTGATTCCTTCCGAAGTTATGAAAGTGTAAAGTTGAGTAAAGAAAGTGGAATAAAATATACACGTAGTCGAATAGTAAATTTTAGACAATTAAATAGTGCATTTTCTTGGCTCAACTTTACACGGACAAAAATAATCAGTAAATTCTACATTTCCGACAGTTGATTTGACTCTAAAGTAGTAAGTTCGTTTTATTTTCAAAAATATGGATAGAATTTGCATTTTGAAATGTAGAATTTTTCATCCGTAAAAAGTAGAATCCCCATTTTGACATGTAGAATCCCAATTCTTGAAAAGTAGAATTTCTATTTTGAAATGTAGAATCTTCATTTTCTTAAAAGTAGAATTTCCCATTTCGGAAAAATGGAATTATTACTTCACTAATACAGTTGATTTTACTGTTTTATTTTTTTCGTGTACACTTTCATAACTTTGGAAGGTATCAACATATTTTAATTCTTAAAAAGGCAAATGAAAGATCATTTTCTCCAGTTACATTTTCTGTTTTTAAAAGGATATATTCAAAGATAAAGGGTTAACGTTTTAAAAAGAGACGTTTTTCAACACTTTTTTCACAATAAAGCTAAAAATGTCCAGAACTTCAGTTTTTTCTAAGAGATCTAATATTGTAGCTTTCTTCATATTTCTACACCCAAAAACAAATCTCAGGATTTTAACAAAATCCCTGACTCACAGGTAGGGCACTCTCCTAGTAAAACGTTAGAATGTTATAATGGGGTCAAAAATATGAATTCCATTTTCATAATTTTGTTCATTTGGTTCCAGGGACAAAGATACAGCAGTATGGTGAAATATCTATATGAGAAATAAGTGTTCACAGAGACCTAAATAAGTCAATAGATATAAAGGTGTTCAATTGTCTAATGCCTCGGAATTTCAACGTAGAATGTTTGTTTACCCAAACAGTACTGTGTTCGATTCCCGGTCTCGGCGATTGACTACCACCTCTATGCCAAGTTTTCGAAATTCAGATTTTTCATGTGGTTATCTCACTGTAGCTCTGGTGGTTCGGAAACCTCCTAAAACTGTAGGTCCCCATTATCACGCGAGTTACTAAGAGTGTATACCCATTGTACCCAAAGTACTCACTAACGCAGCAATGTAGAGCTATGTACGACTTATAAAGAGGACTACAGATAGCTGTGAAATATAAAAAAAAGATAGAGGTGTAGCAGAAAGTAGCTAGAGCTAAAGAGTTTTAACTTGAACTTTGATTCATTTAAAAATATTAAAAAGATGTAAATCGTTATAATATCCCTATTTTTCCAACTTTAATTTAATCATTATCCTATGCTATCTTTTTCTTTATGAATTAATACTTTCAAGACAAGCAGAGATTATATTAAAGTGCTTTTCGACTATATTTTGTTTCTTATTAAAAATATGAAAATATATATCTGTGGCTTCCCGGAACAATGATATAAGTGAGAAATTTTTGAAAATCGATTTTATGCGATTTGTTGTACTTTTAAATAATCCTCTATCATGTAATCAGAACAGAAATTGATAAGGTGCGCTCATTTTCGCGTATGAGCACAAGAAAAAACTACGAAATCATGAAAAGTACAGATATATGGTTATTTCAGGAAGCCACAGATATTATTCTTAAGATTTTGGACTCAAATTTTGGTATATTTTTCAACCGGTTGTAGCACACATTTTAGTACAAACTTAAATATATATATATATATATATATCAAATACGGAGAAAGTCAAGAAAAAGGATACTTAACCTCCAAGTATTAAACTTTGTAATGACTTAATAATAAAAATGTATAGATGCACTTTTGAGATATTAATCAATGAAATATGAAAATCTCTCAAAATAAATACCAAACAATACTCTCAACTTGAGTGTGAGATTATAGGATAAAAATAATTAGTACATGTTACATCCATAACCGAAGAGAGAAGAAATAAAAGGATAATCAGAAGTATGGCGAATTGTGATCGGGCTGGAAAAGTTAGCTTGGTGCATGATAGCTGTACGTCATAAAAGCTTGCCTTGAACGTTGCTATAATAGATATCGACGAGAGTGTCTCGCGTAGCCTTCCGGTTTCCGGTCTTTTCCTTTCCTACTTTTTTTCTTGTCGCTTCTTTCTTGGTATATACTGTCTGTCGGAAGTTCGAAAAGGTGAATGCTAGAGACTCGGAAGTCATTCAACAGTTTTTTCTCTCTCTCTCTCTCTTTCTAGTTCTTTCTTTTCATCTCCGTTCCTTTTCTTTTCTTGGTCTCTTCAACCCATTGCCCTTCCGACGACAAGTAACCCTCTTGGCCCATCTAATCCCAGCGGCAGTTATTTTTGTCGCGTACCATATTGAACTCAGTTTGCAGTGGTAGGACGAGTGTTGCAGTGGCGCCGCTGCCGATGCCACGCCTATTCATATTGTAAGCGCCAAACTCTTGCGAAACACGCGAGGCTTTGCAATGGTCACAAACTTATGCAGTTATATAGACAAAAAGGGAGTATGAAGAGTAGCAGTGTTACTGTCAGCCTAGAAGAGAAAATCAATCAAAAGTTGAGTCCAGAGGATTTATGGGGCGAGTCACACTTCAGTTTTTTTCTTCTTTCTCTGCACTTTTTGTTCCTCGGTCTCCTCTTCACTCTATTATCGCATCCAGATGCTAGGTCAGAGGCGTATATCTATAACGATCACGCAACTATCCAACTTTCGCCTTTACCCCTTTCTTTTTCCTTCTGTTGCTTTTGCAGCAAACGTTTGAAAGATTATCTTGGTCTACAGAAGTTTGTTCTTGTTCTAGCTAAATTGGTCTCCCTTAATACTCTAGAAATAAAAGACACAATCTGCGTGTGCGTATGTCACTGTGAGTACTACATATATACGTACATGACTCTCGCTTTTGTCTTTATCAAGGCCAAGTCGTCTCTTCCTCTAGCTAGCTGCGTTGCGAGTTTGCGACGCAATCTTCTGGAACAAAAAGAACAAATTTTTTTCGTTTGTGAGAAAATGATTTTATACTAAAAAATAGTGTTATTTGTAAAAGAACTTATCTTTAAAATACTATTAAACTTCTTCACTATCAATACTGATTTTCTCTGTATCAAAGAACGACGATATTTTTTTAAAAAAGATTATGCTCTAATTTACGAAAATTGTCCAAATATATATATATCCAAAGTATGCATAAAAAATTTTGGAGCTTGACATTGAATTTATCGAAAGTTGTAGCATTATTGAAAATTTATTTTTCTGACTTTTTTTAAAAATTCTTAACTTTTAAGTTCATCTAAGTGAGATCTGCGCAAAATGGTTATTCCGGATAAACGGTTATTAGTTATATTAAGTGCCATTATGTATGTTTCAGTAAGTATGCGCAGATCGTAGCAATAACATACTATTCAATTAAATTATATTAAAAAATACATGTTAAGACTTATGTTGCAATTACTTAAGTTTTACGTGATCAATTGACTAAATAAAATATCAATCAACTTTATAATTAATGTTGTGCAATAACAAAAATGCAGATGCCGGACAAGATGAACGCCCTGTCTGGCTTATCTGGATAATACATATTCATTCAGAACATAATGTGATTCAATTTGTTTTTTGTATTAAGATTTATGTTTGTGGCTGCCCGGAATAACCGAATAAGTCCACTTTTCGAGATTCCGAGAAAAACGGGTTTTAATGTTCAAACTTATATGTAAGATCGGGAGAAACGAGATGAGTCGCGATACTTGACACATTCAAAATACATATTTACCCGCTGGTTTGAATAGATTATACATTTTCTGATGCGTTCAAAACGAGTAAGAACTTAAAAAAGTATGGACTTATCTGATAGTGCGGTTCGCCTTTATTTTAAAGGGTATTCTTTAATTTAATTATGAAACGGGTCAATAAATTCTTCTAACTTATTCAAGAAATTTCTATTTTTCTGACATTTCTATTAAATTTACGACCACTTGTATCGTATTTGTATTGTACTAATATTGTAAAATTTTGAAATGTTTATAATTTGTAGGAATTTTTTAAATAAACAGATAAATATGTCTTAGACATTATATTGACATCCAATTTGAATAGATAAAATAAATAATAACTACGATAAACAAAAAAAAAGTGATGGACTTATCTCGTTAGGTTTCGGGTGAATTGTAGCTTTACAGCAATATATTTGCTATTACTGAAAGTGCTAAATAAAAAAGGCCTATTTGAAGATACAAAATCCGGGGTTAGCTTGATTTTAAAAAAAAGTGGACTTATTCGGTTATTTCGGGAAGCCACAGATGTTATTTTTTATGATAGTGTTTATATATATATCAATACACGTAAAATAGATTAAACAAGTTGGTTAGAATAATTCATATGATAAATATAATGTCATTATAAATGATAAAGACTCGATCAATTTAGCTTTGACATATTGCAAAATCTTACAGTAATAAGTAGACAGTGACATAGTAATAATATTATTAATATATATTAAAATTCATATATTATTGTGATATATATATATATATATATATATATATATATATGATTGTATGTGCGTATGCCAATTATATTTTAATTATTAAATAAAATTTCTAAAGAAATATGTCAACAAAATTTGTAAATAAACTTCTCTTTATGAAATATGTATACAACCTGTTCAGTAAATGTATGTTTTGCTCAACGGAATTGTGTAGAGCGCGAAATTGTGAACAAAAAGTTCCTTTACCGTTTTTCGATATGGCAAGTAGTTTTTTGAGCATCAATG
>JAYJLV010064242.1:0-16852 GCA_036873485.1 Torymus texanus
GCGTGCCTAAGTGCACGCGCGCGCGCGGTTATTGAGTCGAAACGTTGTTGCGGCTCTGCTGTGAATGAAGCTCTGGAGTGTTTAGTTTATTTCGACAGTGTTGCATGGCTATTGCTTTTTGTCTTATGGAATGCTTTTGATAAGAGTATAATTTTATGAATTCAAATATATACAATGTATATATATAGTTATATCGAAATATGATTACTGTATATATATATACAGATAAAAAAATGTTTATGATGGAATTTTAAGAAAAATATTTTAAAATATTGACTGCTTATATATATTTTTATGAAACACTATACTCGGTGTGCGAAATATTGTGAGAACGTGCATTTTTTCTATATAACAGAACTTCACTTCTGGCTAAAAATGGAGTATGCGAAGCTTCGGAAAAATGTTATGTTCACCTTGCTTTACAAGTTGTTGATCTACTTTTGAAATATTTATGACGCGCACTTTTGCATATACATATTCCCGACTTTTCTTCATAACTTCGTGCAAAGTAAGCTAGGGACACGTGAAAAACTTTTTTTATTGCTCATGTACACTTATACTTCACAAACGCAGAGTATATACGCATTTTTACAAATACGTGTATATGCGTCATAACTTTTTAAAGCTTACTTTATTCACTGTGACTCAATAAATACATACTACTTTGCGATGTTACACTGTGAAAATATCAAACTATTCGAGCTATAAAATTTTACAATTTTCCATACAAAAATCATTGATTACAACTATTGCATTTATGCGAATTCACTAGATACAACAATTTAATTGAAAGCTTCAAATCTACATGAAAACCTGTAACAAGACACTCAATACCAACACTACATAAAATAAGTACAAATTCCAGTTCTCACTCCTCATTCTCTCCCAGTCGTCCTCATCACAACGATTACCCACTCAACCATATCACTCGCGTAAAAGCTCCCTTTACACACCAACCCTACCTCATAATAGAATTAATTTGCCAACGAGACAAACAAAAGAGAAAAAAATAAAATCTTTTTCCTACATATATAAACTCTTTAACAAAACCAAAAAGTACATATATCAAGCAGTACCCACCGCGCGTTTACGTACAAGTATAACCTTGTGTATATATATATACGAGAGGCAAGCGTACGCGCACGCGCAATCACGCTCGAGTAGATCCACTTGAGGGCCGCGAACACGACGGATCCTTATGCCTGTCAGGTAATGTTATCTGCCGTCAGGTAAGGTTAATGCGTTGCCGCGCCACCGCGCGCGTGAACCACCCGTTTTATTATTCATCGCACTCGCGAGTGTATATAGTATATATATAAGTATTATTTTTACTTGCGTCAACCAATTCGCGCGCGACGCGAGTCCATCTATAAATGCATTGCTTTTGTCTCTGCTTTTATGTATATGCCAGTTTGATTATTTTGTATACTTAACGAAGCTCTGTGAATAAAAGGTGGTTGTATAGGAAAGTTGCCTCGTGTAGCAAAAGGTGTGCTTTCATGGATGTTTGAGGTTTGTTGTTCGTTCGAGGAGGTTTTGTATTGGTATAATAATGTAATGATATGTTTTGTTGTGTAGTGGCATGTATAGTTTCTAATATTAATTAACAATTCATCGAAACAATGTTGAAGTAATAGGATATAAATCCTTTTTATTAAATTAAAAAAGTTTCTCACTCCTCTTATTTTAGGAAATTATTTAAATTTTTTAACCAAAACTAACCTGAAAACAATTATTTTCAACTCTCCTACTATTGTCATTCGCGTAAACCATCGCAATCTCGAAACCTCAGTAGAAACCGTAAAATTCAAGCGTCATCCCTGCGAGACAATGACGGACTCCTCCCCGTGTCTTCTTCTTCGTGCGTAACCGACGAATCACCAGCGACTGCTACACACTTCCATCTATACCAACACACACCTATACTATACTCACTCACTCACTAGTAAACTTCTACATAGCAGGTGTCTCTAACATCCTCTCCTCCTCCTCCTTTTCTCTTTAAAGTAGAACGCGACAATTGTCTCTTGTCTTCACACGCGTAGTAAATTCGTCACAGACATCTCACATACACATATACGGATCCTGAAAATGGCGCCACAGATCTTTGCAGCTACTATATATACATATACGCGCGATGATGTATCGCTATACACTCGCGATTCGTCTCGCGAATAACGCCTCGTGAAAGGAAAACAAACTTGGATTTACGCGGTCGGTTATTGGGTACAGAGCAAGCGAGAGAGAAAGAGAGAGAGAGAGAGAGAGCAGAGCAAAGCGGGCCTTTTATGCGCGCGTAACGGCTGTGTAATGGCCCCGGTATTGTGTCCTGCGATTTCTTTGGGAGGCTACACAGTACAGTGTGGAGACGTGATTGATTGCAGCCGAAGGTAAAGCGCTGAATTGCGGTCTGTGTGTATATGGTGAGGGTTTGGTTTTGTTTGGTTGGGAGTTATGAAATTTGGGTATATAGCAGTGAATGGGGAGTGGAGTATAGAATGTATATAATACATACATACATATATAGAGTGGCGTGATAAACATGTTTGTGTTTACTAGGATAAATATACGATTATATGAGTTTAAGCTCTAATGGAAATAACATATATATGTAGCGATCTATAAGGGTGTATGTATATGTGTGTTTGTGTTGGAAGATACATCTTGCGGTGAGGATTATTTATACATCTACGCGTGTAATTTTCTCATAATATGTAGTTATAATAAGCGTGCACGCGAGAGACCAGATATATACGTATATATTTATATATATATATATATATAAAGAAAAGCAAAGCGGTCTGAGATTTACAGTGCGAAATCAAAGTAAAAACTTTTTCTCAAAGCGCCTTTAACACCCCACAATTAAGCGCGCTGTATCTCTCGCGTCTAAATTATAGTCATAGACTCTCCCCCTCCCTTCCTATGGCCTTCCTTTTTACGTCCACCCCATATGTGTTATACGCGGCGAGTAACTCGTCGCACGGGTGCAATTTAAAAGTTGATTTAGAACGTCGCGCATGCGCGCGTGCGCTCTCGACGTTATTAATGAACATCCCGCATCTCGATACACTCGCGTAAAGGCATTACTCATACTCGGCAAAAAACTTAATTAATCCGTTCGTTGAAATTATTAAAAAGGTGGATGTATATATAAGTATACCCAAGTAAAGTCGCATATATGGTAATGAGAATAAATCGAATGTTGCTGTTTGATGGTTGTCGATCGAGTTTCACATAATATACTAATTAAGATGAATTTATTTGATTTCTTTATTATATGAATATACATTCATTTGAACAACTTTCACTCTATTTAGATGTCGGAGAATAAAATAAATCTAAGTTATATGATGTAGCTGCGTGAATATATTAAACGATATTTAACAATTTTATAAATCTTTTAAAACTATAGTGCATATAAATTATTCGAGCGGTAATGTGAATACTACTTAATTATGAGTACATAAATGAAAAAATTATATTGGTATATTTTACTATTTTTTCCTTATTTCAATTTAAAATACTTGATACGACTAAACAACTTGTCTATATGATTATTAACGCAAAAAATCATAACTTTTCACATAATCAACACACCAAACTCCCCAAAAATCGCATCAATCCCAAACCCCTTTCTACAGCCACCCATACACACAAATTCTCTCCTGCAACCCAGTGCCAAAAAAAACCTCTTCTTCTCTACATCTCCATCTTTCTCCCTTCTCCTCTCAACTCTCGTCTATATATATACACACCCATGCACCCGCTTTCTCTCACTCTCTTGAAGCTTCTTTTTCGCACGTATACATATACTCACGAACGGGCCGCACACGTGCAAATGCGCGTACATATATCTTCTCGACGCGATGGCGGCGGCAGCGGCAGCAGCGGCCGTAACACGAGGAAACCATAATAAACATGGTAATGGGCAGTTACGGAGCCGAAGCTCGCGCGCGCGCGCGCGCGTCAGGTGCCGGCTATCAATTTCGGGCGCGCGCTCACACGTTGATGTGCCGCCGCCGCTGCTGCTGCTGCTGCCGAGGAGGAATTAATTGTCCGTCTGGCATACGCGCAAGGGTCTGACCGGGCGGGAATGTCGATCGCGCCGAGGATGTGGTGATGGCCGAGAAGTGAGAAGGAGGGTATAAGGGGCTTTGAAAATGAGAGAGAGACAAAGAGAGAGAGAGAGAGAGAGAGAGAGAAGTGAAGGTTTCGCGAGAGATTTGAGTTTTGAATAAGAACGATTGTTTCTGATTAAATGTAAATTCTTACCAAATTTAGTTTTAATATTCAATTGTTTTAGGTATATAGAGACACTTTCGTAAACATTATTCTATTGTTAACAGAGTAGTCCAATAAGCCTTGCTGCTGTTTCATTTGGAGTCATACTAATATATCAATTATTGAGCAAAAAACACACAAAATACACGAATCAAAATTCTTACATTTTTTTTTTTACTTTGGCCATGTACTTAGTATTTTTCTACGATAAATGTAGTTTTATAAAGTTAAAGAGTTATCAGATCAGTAGATGGTTATAACGATGGTTTTTGAGTGAGTTGGGATGATTATGATATACTATAGATATATGAGAGGAGGATTGATCTGGAGTAAATATTATTTTAATGCAAAAAGCAATGAATTTTGCAGGAAGCGATTAAAACGTTTGTCGCAATAATTGCTATCGATCGCATTGAAAGTTGCTGGTTATCGAGTGCGCGCGCCGAGTTAATATAGCCGAGTGTTTCAATCATTCCTGTGGATGTAATTACCGTAATAAACGTTTTGATAGTTTCCGGATTTTAAATGATTAACTTCTGTTTCTTGATTATTTACGGGACTGGCGTTTCCTTTCTTACGATTTCTTAATAGCATGTACATTATTTGACGACTACATTTTTAACCGACCACCAACTAAGAATAGAAATTTTAAATGTGATACGATATATATACGCTAAATATGATGATAATTGACAAACTATCTTAATCTTCAAACTAAATCATTCCCCGATCACACGATCTATAACAATAACCAAACCCATCCAACTTTCAACAACCGCTCACAAAATTTCGCCTCTCCACGCTAAAACCTTCATTTCCCGCTTATATCTCTCTACATCCTTCTACCGCATCAACAACGTATACGCGACAATTCATCGGCTAGCAAATTACCCACGACACATACACCTCCGCATTCTCTTCCTGAAAACCTGGGAAAATTATAATACGACGCTTATTAATTGTCCGTGTACGTGTTGTAAATCAGCAATCCGAATGAAAATATATCCAGCGAGTAGGTTACGAAACTTGAGCATAAATTCAAATTAAGCCGTACGCGTGTGGAATGGCTTTCTTTTCGCGCAAAAGAGGAGTCACTGCGCACATCGCCATTATACGCCGCGAGTCCGCATGCGCGCGCGCGAAGAGGCGTGACGAATTAATGTCCCTGCGCGAGTTGTGCGCCTCGACGACGGCCGAATTGAATTAATTCAGTGGAGAGTAGTCTAACGTGAGTGTCCAGAACCGCGTATGTATATATATATATAATATTGCTGTGTGCCAAGATAGTCGCGTGCGTGTATATATATATGAATAGTTGGATATATAGTGTGGAGAGATGAATGCGAGAACCGAGGTGTAGTGGTGTGTAATAGGGAAGAGATGGGACTGTGTGGTGAGGGCTTGTTTGGCGAGGAGTGAAAAATGGTCTGGGCAATGCTTATACGAATTTTGGAGGAAGTAATTATTTTATTTTATTTTATTTTATTTTATTTTCTGTAGGAATGGGTAATTGAGAATTTCACTCGTTGGACGTGTAGTTTTATATGTGTATTAATTTACTTATATGTTTAAATTATGTATAGTAGGAAACGATCTAGATTTATTGAGCTTTATGAGTTCTCAGTGAAATTTCATAAATATCATTAGGAAATGAGATATGTTGAAAAGTTTCAGAGAACTAACTGTATATAAATCTTTTTACTAAATGGGTTGTTAAAAACAAACAGAGATAGTATATTGATAATATGAACTATAAACAAAAATAATTGCAATCTTTAATTACTGTAATATAAACGATTACTTAACCTCCATCTTACATTAATACCACTCACAAAATATGACATCTAGACATATCCCAACAACAACAAGGACCAATCGTGTATTACCTCCGTACATTCCCTTTAAAAAACAAAGCCACCCGCACCTACAAAAACCACCTTTCTCTCTCTCTCTCTCTCTTTCTCTCACTCAATCTATTCCCGTACCGCCGGAAGCTAAAAGCTCGACTTCGCCGAACTCCAATCCAAATCCACATATACACCATCATCAGCAACAAAAAACCATCCGAAAGAAAAATCATCTTTCTCCTTTCCTCTCTCTACGACTGACAACTCACTCTACACGTGAAGTGTATTTTCACGCGCCGCCCACGGCATCTGTCATTAACACATACGCACACATACACATACATACATTTATAGAAAAAGCAGCAGGTTAAATAAAAATCAATCGATTTTCCATTTACAGAGAGGGAGCCCAGCGTATCCGGGGTGTCACGGTCGTCGTCTTCATCGTTAGCTGTAGTACCACCAGCTCAGGATACAACGTCGATCGATGGGGACGATGCAGAGACTGACGACACGGGTAGTACGAGGAGTAAGGCACCCTCGCCGATCAATCCTTTGCTGCAGGAAAGATTCAATTGCGAAGAGTTAAGGCACGTGATATGTCACTTGGAGACGAAAGAACTCTGGGATAAGTTCAACGATCATGGTACCGAGATGATTATCACCAAGACGGGAAGGTGAGTTGTGAGAATGAGTGGATGGTGTTTTGGTGGGGTTATAGGGAACAAATTTAAGATGTGAATTTTTATATAGAGTAAAATTAGGATTTCATTTTATCTTATAGATTTGCTATATATTGAGAATTTTGGTGGGATTTCATAAATTTTTTATCAAACAATTTCATATGATAATTGTAAATATAGACGAATCGGATTTCAAGTTCCAAAAGAAACCTCATAAATACAACAACTTTAAGATACATTTTAAAGTCAATCTTATTTTTAATATTACGCGAAAAATCATACTAAATATTAAAAGCGTTCGATTTCAATCCCGATCAGCCTAAATCTTCTCAAAAACAAACCAAACTTACCATCGACTTTTGAACTCTGATAATGACTCTTACTAATCACATTTCCTAATGGACAAAAAGGGGTGAGCCTGACGCACACACGCGCGTCTAATTTCCTTTGGGCCATAAAAATCATTGCCAAGGCTGCTCCCGTCTGCCTGTAGGCGTTACGCCTCGCTAGCACTGCTCGCAAAATCTCGATCTCCCAATTTATCAGCTCGTCGAATCGGTCCTATGTGCGTGCACGTATATATACGAGAGAAAGGGTTGGAAAGAGAGAAAGAGCGAAAGAGAAATCCCAGCGGACCAGGAGCGGCGGCCGTTCCATCATTGTCTCTCGCTTGGAGGCGCGGTGTAAAGTCAAAGGGGTGACTTTGAATATTCTGGGTCTGTGAAAGCGTTTCTGGAAAGTTTAAAGTTTCGGTGTATTTTTTTGGTTGTATAGTTTTTGTAATGAAATTAAAAAATATCATATTAGCTTTGAATGCAGTTTTGCAACTACACAATAAAAAAATCATATATATATTATACAAAGAAAGAAAAGATTGCATATGGTATACATAATGGAATAGTAAATTGTATTTGAAAATTGATTGGTGATAAAAGTTATTGAAGTACATAATACTGTATCAATACCCTGATGAAAATGGGTCAAATTCCAATTTTAGTAAAACCTCTCACCCAAACCCAATAAATCCACTACATAACGGAGCATCAGACCTTGGAACCGCACAATACAAACTCAATTTCTTCCACGACCAAACCACTTACACCTCCCCAACTGTTCCATACCCTCCTATACGTAAAGTTAGACACTCTCCTATACTCCACCACATAAATAATAACAACCCGCATCAAGTTCATTACATCCACCACCTTCTCCATAAATACTTAAACCAAGAGCCAATCACATCTATATATCCTCGCAGCAAGTGCGAGCGTGTGCACAAGGCTTTCTCATTAACCGACGGACGACTCGACGCGTGCGAATTCAATCAGTAAACGAGCGAGTATAGGAACAACACCCACGGGGTACGTCGACGATATTCCCCCTTGACGAGGGGTAGAGACGTGTATAATAACTTCATTCGAGATGGGGGTGATGCTGAGCTTTCGAGTGGAAAAATTTATTGTTCGATGGTTTGGTGTTGTCAAAATATCAGGGTTGGTATTATGATGGATAATCGTGAGTTTATATGAAAAGGAGTTTTGTAAACGACTAGCGGTGGAGAGAAAGAGGGAGAATCAAGTGATTTGGTATATACATACGTCGATTTTGACGAATCTATACGAGCAGTTTTAAAATTAAAATTCAATCGATATATATATATATGTGAAGTTTAGCTTTTAAAATAGTTTCCTACGTCCAGATATACCGAATCTATATTTTATTATACTTGTGAAATGGGGTGTCAAAATAGGAAAATCTGGAGCAATGTAATCTATACAGTTGACGTCAATCTTAGATAATGTATCTTTTCAATTTTCCCGTTACATAAAATAGACCCATCTTTAGATAGCAAATATAACATCTCGTTCATTTTGTTCACATTAAAAATATATTTTTTTTAAATCCAACACTATACCTTTCAATCACCTCATATCTCACTCGAAGCATTGTAGAAAAAAAACATACTAATTCCCAAAATTACATAATCCCATCCGCTAACGTCATACCGATCTCACACACCTATATAACACATACCGCGTGAGAAATATTCCCATGCGACAATGAACTTGCAATTCGATCTCACCTCTAATAAATCTCAGTTGAATCGCGGCTACAATTAAAACAGTAGCAGCACGGGGCGATGAGACCGTGAATCAAACTTGAAAAATTCTCTCTTACTACACACGCGAACATTATACACACTGAATGACTCTCTTTATTCATGCAATTAAAAAATTATTCTTTCCCATCACCGTCGCGTTAAAAACTACCGTACATTCTCTGCATGTGCATCCAGTATAAATCACATACACCCCATCCTCTTGAAAAACCGGCTACCAAAAAAAAATCCTCGAGGCAGAAGCTATACATGCAGCCTCTCTCGTGATGAAAAACGATGGTATAAGGAACGATGCATATATATATATACATGCGCCTTGTACACGGATAACATCTCTCTCGCAAAATACATGCTATCCACCTAATTGCTCGTGCGATTTCCTCCCCCATCCAGGGGAAAGTGTGTAGCTCTCAGTGTAACGACGACGAAGCGAGGTGCCGTACTGACTTCACCCCTCGCGGTAATTAGATCCAAGCTGGCAGCTAGCTAGTTCCCTTTGGATGTCAACTTAGCTCCCGACGCGTCGTCTATTCATCTCTCTTTCTCTCTCTCTCTCTCGTTCACGATTCTCTACCAGAGCAGAGAGTTCGAACAAAGTGATAATGAACTACGCGCAAGAGCGTTTTCGATTGGGGGAATCTCGCTGACATCCCCATGGGAAAAAAGTCCCTGTATTATGTACGTGTGTGTATGTGTGTGTCTAGTGGGTGTATCGAGTTTTAATTCGATGTTTGACGCGCGTCCCGGGGATTTTGCAATTTATTCGATTGCTTTGCTTTGTTTTTTTTTAAGAGAATAAGAAAGAGAGGGAGTTGGTAGTTGATGGATTAGGTTTTTAAGTTTTGATGGGGATGAGGAAGTGAAGTATGTATATGTGATTGGGTTATATATTGCTGTATGGAAATGATGCGGTGACTTGACATAACTCGAAATGTGATATGCCTATACGGAGAAAACATAATTTATAGGATTAGGATATTATGTCTTAATCCCATTTATATTAACGTCTATAATGTATTTAGAAATTTTTCTGTTTTATGGTAGAATTCTTACTTTCCAAATATGTCCTAATACATACGCTGAAAATGTACGAAATAACCTAATTAACTCTATTCGCTGAAGTATTATATATATACATAATTCTCTAAGACTGTTCCGAAACTTCATTAAAACAATATCAGACAATGTTTGAATCTACATGCCAAAGCGTACAATTCCATTACATTGTTTTCTCGCGCACAAGCACCCGCCTTCGCAATATCACATTAAACCAAAACAGCAAAAACGAAGCCTCGCAGTTCTTTCTCTCTCTCTCTCTCTCTCTCTCTCCTTGCAAAAGTCAACGCAATCACACGACCATATATATCCCTTATACCTCCGCGTCCACTGCTGCAAACCCATCAAACACACATACATACACATATCCACGTCGCGTCGTCTCTCGACTGTCTTTCGCCACGACACGACTCGCCTCTCTCTCTCTCTTTCTCTCTCTCTCCCTCACTCCCTTCGATTCATTAACAAAGGACGTTTTGATAAATAAAAGCATTACTCAGTCGCGGCCTCGTGTGCTCGCAAGAGAGAGAGAGAGAGAGGGAGAGAGAGAGTATCGCCGACGCGCAGTGCGCGCAGATAAGATCGGCGGGTGTCCCCCGCGTGCAGCGAGCGCGCGTTTCAGTGCCGCGCAGCGGGATGCCCGACACGGTATTAATGCCTCGCCTCTCTCTCTCTCTCTCTCTCTCTTTCTACCTCTCTACTGCAAGAGAGAGAGAGAGAGGAGAGAACTGTCGCGGAGCTGTATTTTCCGTGCATGCACATGCGTATATATATATATATATGTGTGTGTGTGTGTGTGTGTACAGTTTCTGGGAGGTCGCTACTGTACTCGCGCGAAAAAGTCGTACGTGGATTTGGCCGTACAATGACTTAATAGGATCTGCGCGCGTATGGTATATATGGATATAAATCGTCGGGTTTAGAGAGATTAGAGCGAGGAATTATGCAGTGTACGGTAGAGGAAAATTGGCGTTATGGGATGGAAATTAAGATTTGTTTATTGGTTGGGTAAAGGAGGTTTAACGTCTTCATGCGAACAATGTGTGACCGGTGTGTGGTGGATTTATGCGTAGATATGGTCGATGTAGTATATATAAGGATGATGGATATCGGATTGTATTTGATAGTTAACGGGGTTTAATGTGAACGCTGACGAGTTTAATTTTTAATAGATGATAATAAAGTGATTTCTTCACTTTTTCTGATATAACGGGATTGGATATAATTCTGTTGCTATCGTGTAATTGTAAAAAATGTGTCAGGGTAAGAAAAGAATTTAATTTGTGTGATAAGATGGAAAAAGTCCTCTGAAATCTTTTTATATCCTTTTAATTAAATCGCAAGGGAAATTTTTCATTTCAAAAGGCTTTCATAACTTATTGTTATCGACTGTGTAATAAGTCGTTAAAAAAAATTTGCAAAATTATATTTTCAATAAATGAAAAAAATCCAATGAGCATAATAATGTATTTCTTGGAACGAGATCATCGCGAAACCTGACCTGCTTGGTAACATATTTTTTATCTTTAAAATAAGAGATCAAATATCTATACATTGTTGAAATCATTCGTTCTCTCCTGTATTCTATACTTACATTTATCGAAAACGCCTTTACCAGCATATACATATCTTACACCATCTCCGTTTAACATCCACCAGCAATTTTCCCAAAATCACTCACGTTCAGACCAAAGTAAACCTTAAAACTCGCCCGCCCGCGCGTATTTTTAATACTCACTCACTCGCATCCTCCACCTCTTCTTCACCCGCGCGTCAAGCTCGGCCTCTTAAAGTATTAATTTCGCCAGTCGAAAAAGGCCTTTATTAAATAACCCGCCGCCAAGCGTACGAAACTCTCTCTCTCTCTCTTTCTCTCCTCTTGCTTTACATATTCATGCGACAGGCTCACCTCCCCTCTCTTTTGCGCTCTCGGATAAAAATGACCAGGGCGGCCGAGTGATTTAATAAAAAATTAAGCGATCGCTGCGCCATGCGCAAGTGAGAAAGAGGAGGGGAAAGAGAGAGAGAGAGAGAAAGAGAGTAAGGGATATAATTAATAAATCATCCCCTCCGGCTTCTCATGCGCGTGCACGTGCTAATTAAATGTCATTACGCGTGCCTGTGCGCATGAGAGAGAGAGAGAGAGAGAGAGAGAGGGAGGGAGATCTCGCGAGATAATGCGCTCGCGTAACGCTTCTTTCGTGGAGAGCGATGATTAATCGTTAAACGATTGCCGTTTTAGCTCCGAGAACCGCCAATTAATCCTCGGCTTATCAAAGGGACGCGTGCTCGTATATATGCACCTTGGCTCAGCCGTATCTTTATTTCAAAGATGTGTGTGTGTGTGTATGTGTGTAAGTGGCGAGAAAGGGTTGTATTTTCTGGATAAATTATTTCTTAATATTCTTCGCAGAGGGATGGTATAACGTGGGTTGGGTAGTAATAGCGGAAAATTCGCAGGTTGTATATATTTTCTGAGTAAATTATTTCTTAATTTTTTTGCAATAGACCGAGATAAGGCGGTGCATGAGTTGAGTATATTAATGGAGGGAAATTTAACAGGTAGAGGATGTTCGTCTATAGTTTATGCGATTTCGAATGCGCAATTATTATTGTTCGTTCGTATTGTAACTGATTATGATTATGACAAGCGTGTACAAAATATAGGTTATGCTATAGTGTTTAGCATTGACTACATTATGTAAATGAAAGATATAAATGGAGTTATATATTCGCTTTGTAATTTTTTTATAGAATAAATTTTTAGTCTCGTATCTATAGAATAAAAGAATTACTTCAAAACATAATAAAAGTTATGAATATACAAATTATAGATTACGTAACGTGGTATTAATGTTTTAATAATATTGCATAAATAATTATAATAAATGATAATTATCATTCTTTCGTATTTTCACGCTAGATAAACAAATCAAATAAATTAACATTATTATAATAGCATCTTATTATCTACAAATATTCATAATATTAAAGTCATAAACCTACGTTAAAATAGAGAACGTAAATGTTAGAGAGAAATAAGTAATGTCTGAACGAAAAAAAAAACTATTTCAGCTAACTGAAATATATATTTTAGTCGTCAATAGTTGATTTGTTCAGCCAGCCGTGACGGCCGTGTTTGTTCGAGTCAACCGCTATTTCCTCCCGGCCGTAGTTTATTACTTTTATGTACAGTCAGGAAATTGTCGTATTGAATATTTTATGAAGATTTGAGCTTTGTCACGGAAATATAGTGCCTTTAAAATAGCAAAAGAATTGGTAATGAAGTCTAAATAAAATCGATAAATTTTTTTTTTTTTTTTTTTCAATAATAATAGAAACGTATCGATCGTTCGTAGTATACTAAAAGTGTTTAAAGCTTTTCAATTCTACCACTATAATACCTTTTTGAAAAAAATTATATGATTGATAATTTATTATAACGTCAGATATACTTTCATATAATTTTTGTTTATAATAGTTACAAAAGTATTTTATAAAAATATTATTAATCTATATATATATATATATATATATATATCTTATTGACGAAATTATTCAGTATAATATTTCACTATCCTCACCAAAATTAAAAATAATTAATACTCTCTATAAGTAAAAATTAATGTACCAATAAAATTAATGAGCATTTTCAATTATGTCTAAATATTTCAATTATAACATAAAATTCAAACACCTTTCTGTTCTTCCACAGGCGTATGTTCCCGACTCTTCGAGTCTCGTTTAACGGCTTGAGGCCAGACGGCCGTTACGCAGTGGTGATGGACATTGTACCCGTGGATGAGAAACGCTACCGATACGCGTACCACCGGAGTTCCTGGCTCGTCGCAGGTAAAGCCGACCCACCAGCGCCAGCACGTCTCTACGTCCATCCTGACTCGCCTTTCACCGGCGAGCAACTCCGTAAACAGGTCGTCACCTTCGAGAAGGTCAAGCTGACCAATAACGAGATGGACAAGCAGGGACACGTGAGTGTAAATTGACCTTTTTTATCAATCAATTATTTGTGTTTGTGGTGTCTGTCGACCTGTTTGCTTTTATTTGTTGTAAATAAGAAAGTTTGCTAAGTTTTAGTTTTCATGTATGAGTATAGAGTTTTTTTTTTAAATTGTTTTAGAGTAATAGTAGTAAGTAGTTGTTAATTACACCCGTCATGAAAATTGTAATGACCTTTGGATCTACAAACTAGATTGGATATTGGCTTTCGTTTGACATATAATTTTAACCTTATATAATTGTTTCTTTTTATACTATAACAATGCATTATTTTTCCTTTTCCAACATCAACTACCAAATAAACCAAAATTCAATTTTTTAACACAAACCATCTCATAATACGACCTTCAACCTCTCAATCACACTGAAATACTACCTCAAAAGGGGTATAGATGCACTTTTCCCTTACCTTCGTCAACCGAACGAAAGTGATGCACCATGCATTGGAAAGTGCAATCTCCCCGTTCCCTCTCTCGATCGATCTTTAATGTGTGCAGCCCAAGACCAAAAGCTTCTCTCTCAGTTCAGCAAAGAGACATCCCCTTAAAATTATTATTAGAACCTGCAGTAGAAAGTGAAGTGAAAGAGACATTTCATGACAGCGCGCCGGTAAATTTTCGGCGACTACTACATCACCATTGCTGCACCGATTGCTACTACTGCTGTTCTTACTGCACGTTGCATCGGTTCCAGTGATATTCGATTAGGCTGCGCGCAGACGCTTGTCAGACAGTCAGACCGACTAATGGATAATCCGATCCCTGCGACAATGGATAGCAAGAGAAAGAGAAAAGAGGTTGAGATGTACGGTATAGTCTCTATAAAAATAGGATTGCACCGATGGCCGTCGCGGCGTCGGGCTTTTAAACTTTTGCTCGTCGTCGTCGTAGTCGTGTAATGAAGGTGTTAATTACGCGAGAACGAGTGTGCTCAAGCTTTTCTTGGTGGCTGAGGAGCTAAGAATAGAGAGGTAGACGCGATGAATGCACAAAGCGGTGAGCTTTGACGAGGCAATTTTGTCGTGGGGATGATGGAGTTATAAAGTCTGGGCTGAGTTGAATGTAATAACTATCGGGGTTGGGACGGTTTCGTATAAATAGAACGATGGGTATTATTGTTTTTTCGATTACCTGTCGTCGTTGGTATATATGTATTGGAAATTTTCGGTGTTATACTATTTTTGTGTGTGCTTGCGATAATGATAATTAAGTGTTCGATTTGCTATAATATATAGTGACGATGACGTTAAGATACTGTTTCCGACTTGCGAAGCTTCTATTTCTTTTCACGATTGAATTATTCAGTCACTGGTATATATTTGGAATAATTGGTAGCAGGTGTCTATTATATCCATTTTGATTTAAATCGAATGATTTTAATTTGATATATAGTAGCTTGATCGCATGACAATTAATCTTAATTCTATGTCATAACAAATAAGGTAATAAAGCATTAACAAAATATATGATTGCTATAATGGTTGCTTGCAGTTGATAAACTCGATTTGTGGTATGAATTTTAGCTGGTCCTAAACTCGATGCACAAGTACCAACCACGTATTCATCTGGTGAGACGTCCGGATGGTGGTAACTGTGATCCTATTGAAGACTTAGAACGTGAGCCATTCAAAACTTTCATATTTCAAGAAACCATATTCACCGCTGTCACAGCCTACCAAAACCAACTCGTAAGTACACATGTATTTCCATCCAGCTACCATACATTTATTTCCTTTTATTTTTGCGTTAACGGCTGTATACCATATGAAAATACTATTCACCCCAATACGTTTTTTCAATCATAAAATTATAAAGTTATATATACGGATATGAACCTAAAAATATTGCCGTATGAAATACAACGTGTACCATCTTTACACTGTATAACCTCGTTAACGACTTCACGCGTGCTATACCACACCGCGTTTTTTTTAAGTCGTCCTTCTACGATACGTTTTACCATAAAACAAAGAAAAAAGAAACGAACCAACAACTGCACTTTGCGTATGTCACTTCTTTTAACCCCTTCGCGACTATACACGCACACATACACGTATATACTCCTTCTTTTCTCTCTCGTCAATCGGCCAGTTTTACAATGTCACCAGCGATAAATCCCGCACTGTAGGGAAAAGCAGGCCGCGTATGCGAGCATCTTCATCGCGGTGGCGGTGGTGGCGGCGGCGATCGTAAAGCAGTTAAAAATAATTGTCAGGCTAGTGTCTTGCACACACACACACACACACACACACACGCGTGCAAAAGAAGAACGGCGCGAAGAGTCACGCGTATATGTATATATGTATATATATGTATATATCGACTTGTACCCCCCAATGGCTTTCTTTCATAAATTACACTTGCGCCTGCGTGCAGCAGCGAGTAGTCGCGCGTCGTTAAACGTGTGCACTCTCTCTCTCTCTCTCTTTCTCGCAGGCGACTTTTTAATCTATACGCGCGTGCAACGTAGTGCGCTGCAGCTCTACTCTTTTATACCGTAAATCACGGCGGGATTTACGAGCGTTGGAAAACAAAAAGTAAGTACGAGGATAGAAACAGAAAGGGGGCGAGAGAGAGGGAGAGAGAGAGAGACGAAAAAATCGTTCATTTGCGCCTGTGTAGACAAGAGTCGCGAACGCGTTATCATATTTCACGATATATACGCGGCCTCTGCGAGTCTCTCTCTCTCTCTATATGTGTGTGTGGTCCCCCGCCGTTGACGACGTCGTCTTCGTCGTCATGGTTCCTTTTCGTCTTCTTCTTCTTCTCCTCCTTCACCTTCTCCTCGTTTTACGGCATGAGCTACGTATATATATATATATATATATATATATATATACACACACA
>JAYJLV010064253.1:0-16851 GCA_036873485.1 Torymus texanus
AAAAATATATAATTTATTTATTAATACTTAAAAAGAAACAATATTTGCAATTTTAGTAAAATAAATCGTACACGAAGTGGTTAATAGCCGCTGGACTTTTAAATGAATTCCCCATATAATCACTGCCGCGGAAACTTCCTTGAACGGGGAATTATTTTATCGAGATTTCGGGGAATTTCCAATAGTTTTCCCTAATGCCCTGTTAAAAAAATTTTGTTTTTTATTTATCGACCTACAATATTAATTTTTCCTTTGGAATTACTTCTTGCAATTATAGATATATATTATCTAACACGTTACGTTACCAATATTCACCATTATGATATCCGTGAGTTTGGACCCAGTTACCCTATGCTCCTACATTTTTTTATTTGAAAAGAAATTATTCATAAGTTGGCGTGTGGAGGTGACGCCAGAACCGCACACAATGAACTCTTAGAATTGCCGTAAACCGCGAAGGTCAGCTCGGTCCATATTTTAAAAAGAGCCTCGTATCTATTAGAAAATTCCGCAAATCCTAGATAGAGTTCCATAACAACGATGTGTTTTGTACACCAAAATAGAGATGAATTTTAAAGGAATCGATGGTTTTTTTTTTATTCAGTATATATATACCGAATATTTTCCAGTTACTGCAACAATTCCGATATACTTTTGCAAAAACAAACATCACGTAATATTATTCAAAAACATACATATATACACACAGAAAATACTGTGGTAGATTAAAAAATTTCCGAAGGTTCCACCTGTCGTGCGTGGCTTATATGCGAACGCGAATTATACACACATCACCGCCGGAGCGATAATCCCACGCACGCACGTGCGAAACAAGGAAAAGCCGCCGCAATTTTTTCTCCTACACTTATCAATCACGTGCGTCTTTTAAATACACACATACACATGTACACGCGGTTGTGTTTACATTTTTCTTCAACATATATATATAAACCATCTACTATATATACTCGTGCATGTACATTCACAATTTTTCATATATAATATACGTTTTTTCGACTCTACCTCGCTTCGTTGTTTTTTTCTTTCGTCTTCGTACGCTCGCTCGCATCTGAATTTCAAATCCAAAAGACACGCGTTTACGCGACTGTTCGTGTGAATTATTCATCGTGACGGACTACTATACTATACTCGTGTGTATATTCGGTATACACACACACATATATATACAAGAATTGACGCGTTTGAAATGAAAGTATTGTATGGATAGATATGGAGGAATGTGAAGTTCAACGTTGAAACTTGCGCGTGTGTTAATGACGTTGCCCCTCGGCAAGATATGACGTGCATAGTTGTCATTAGAGGTATTTAGATTGCCAGTTGTGCGCATGTATTGTTGTTTATTTGTAATTAAAGAGAAATTGCGCAAAAAAGTGTATAATCGAGAGTGATTGATGAGACGAAGGTCTCAGTTTTTTGGTCGCAAACTTTCAAAACTATTTTTTTTTTTTTTTTTGGTGGCGGCGTTATGAATTTTAATGAGAAATTAATTTTTGGTCGGTATACTTACGTCTTACTTTTAAAAAGGAATGAATATATTTTAAAATGCAGCGATATAATAGTACCGGGTAACTTTAAAATATGTTTTTAAATATTATACTTTAATCATTTATCGCAGGTTAATGGAAAACAAGTACGCACGGTAACCGTTGAAAGCTGACGCAACGTTTTTGAGATAACTTTAAAAGCTAAAAATTTCACTTATTTCAATGCGCATCATCGCACACGGCACTGTCATAAAAATTCCAAGCGCGTAAATGCCAGTAGTGATACCAAAAATTGTCAAAGTTTCACATGTAAACATCGTCAGCGGAAAAGTAAACAATCCACCTCGTGTTCCCCACTGTAATCTCAAAAATCGCACGGAAATGTATAATCTACAAACACAGTTTTACGATATTTTCGCAGCTTACATCTATATACACGTCACGTGGCATCGCTTTACACCAATTAATCTATTCATTTTCTTTAACATCCAACTTTTCTGCAACACCTGACAGAACAACCGTATACAATATAAAAAAGAACTCATTACACCATATACAGGTACACACATATACACATACACACCCACAGGTACTCACATCGTCGTCCGGTATAAGGCCGTCGTATCTGCTCGTGATGATCGGCATCTTCGTAACCCTTGATAATAGTCACTTTCTGCGTTCTATATATTTATATTTATATCCGAATTCAGGCAGAAAACCTTCTTGTATATAACGTATATATATACTACAATTAATATCGTATGTATATATACACACACTAGACACTATAAACACGCGCGCGCGTATGCGTATATATATATATATCTATACACGCAAATGAGAGAAAAAGAGAAAGAGAAAGAGAGAGAGAGAGAGAGAGAGGAAGAGAAAAATCCACGTGTCGCCTTGGCGAGCGATCGAAAGCGTCTGATCAGACCGGTGCGCCAGGAGATTGACTCTCTCGCATGTGCGCGTGCGAGGCCGCGACAGCAACAGCAGCAGCAGGCGTGGGGAGACAGAAAGTGTAAGAGAGAGAGAGAGAAAAGTCTTTATACTGTGGTCTGTGAAGAGAGAAATGTCGGGCGCCTACGCGTACCTGTATGTATGTGTGTATATTATATGTGTGTGTGGGTAGAATAAGCGAGAGGGAATGGGAAGCGGTTCCGCGAGGTGTGGCGTGTGTAGTAGTAGTAGTAGTTGTAACAGTGGATGTGGCAATTAAGTGCAGTGGGGTAAGGTGGGGATGCGGGGATTTTTGGGTAATAAATATTTAATATTCAAGTATAATTATATATACCGTTCTCTTTTTTTTTTTTTGCGAAACAGATAGTTAACGAGTATGTAAAAAAATGGGTAAAAGTATACATGATTTTTATATATTGAAGGCTGAAGACATTGTAATTGCATAATATATAAATATTAATTTTTTTTACACTAGAGGTATCACGCGATTCTTCATGTACGCAATTTATGTGATTAGCCGGAGTTTTATTAGCGGTTATAAAATTCTCAAGAAGATTCAATTTCTATCGTATATATTTAATGATTTTCAAAAAATAAAGGTTCCATTGTTTAGCATATAAATATAATAACACAAAGACTCTATTGTAGAGGGTCAAATGAGTGAATAGACTTCATTTATTAATTTTGCCATTCATAAACAAGTTTTTTTTAGTTCAAATAAGTAAACGTGTAAAACGAATTGAATCTTACCAACTAAGATATTTAAAAAAACTTTCTATCTCTCTTATATAAGATTATTAAGCATAATTCTATTTTAGGGTTAGCAAATATTGCAATCTTTTGATAACCCATCATCACTTAATTACCTCGTACATCAACTACACCCAACGCAAAAGAAAAAAACAAAAAAATCGCAAAAATGCGGGTAGCGCATATACTCGTGTGCAATTGCGAAATAATCTTTACGATGTAACAACTTCACGCATGCGCGCCTGGCTCAGTATAATCTTCATTTGTATTGTGAGAGACGAAAATTGTACAAAATCGTACGTTGTAAAACGATCTCCCCTCGGATTTGCGACGTTTATGAACTTATGATGCGCAAATTTTTCACTCGCGCAACTCCGTATTGTGCGTATATACAGAGTATAGTAACAATGCAAATAAACTTTTATTATTTATATATATGTGTATGTCTGTGTGTATATGCAAGAAAAGTGTAAAGTACCGCTAAAGTTTATTTCCTTTCGCATAAAAATGGTTTTATAGTTTTTCGCGAATACTGCACGCGAGACTGCAATAACTATGGCAAGTGCACTTCGTATATTCAAATTCAGCTCTCGAAAGTTAATGAATAAATCAATAACTTATTTCGCGGATCAATTACCCATCACCTATATGCATAAAAAATTCTTTTTCCAATATTCACCGTCACCTTTTGGTCTTTCAATAATCAAACCTCACACCGTAAGGACTAAAAATCTCTCGCAATTCTACCGCTTATTTTCTACAACCTCATCCTAATTCTCTTCATTTCTTTTCCCATTCAAGAAATACGCGAAACCCGAGGAAAATCCATCCGCGTGCACGCACGTATATAAGGTCAATACCACGCGCCGCGTAACGTTGCAGCCCCCTTGTATATATTTACCAGCCTCGATTAATCGGACACGTGACCTCCCGTTGTCGTCGTCGTCGTCGTCGTCGCCGTTGCGTATCGATCTATACTATAGGAGGCAATAGGAGGCAATTGTACCGTGCGTATTCCCAAAATAGCCTCAACTCCAGGCGCTTGTGTAGGCGCACGTATGTGTTATAGGGGTATTTCGGTGGAGCGGAAACGAGATGCGTGTGGGTGGAACTAGGAGGTGTTATATTATTTCGGATATATCATGCGCCGGATGAGGGGAGACGTATGATGGGATTTGTGAGTGAATTGTGGTGGTGTGGTTTGGGATGGGAAAGCGTTATTTTGGGTAGACCGGTGGTGATTTGTAGATTGAATGCGGTGCAATGGGTTTTAATGTTTTTTTTTGTATTCTTTTTAAAGGTAAATGTGTCGTGAAGGTTTTGTTTGTACAGAGAACTTCGAAATTTGGAAGAATATAATGTAGTGGTAATGTGCTGAATTTTTTTTTAAATGCAATTCTTATACGCTAAAGTCAATCAGATGTTAAAACATTGTTTCTAGTTGACTTTCAATGAAATCTTTGGCAGTAATGAGTTAATTACAGTTCCTTGACGGAACTGTGGATGTTCTTTCACGAAAATTGTATAGTATAGGAAAAAGTCACTTGAGAGGAAGTGCAAACGGAGAAAAGTGCTTTCTCTAGATACTTCAAAGGCAGCTCTCATTACCAATAAAATAAAGTTTTACGCATTCTTTCGTAGAAGTGTTTAGCTAGAACTTTTCACTTTGAAATAAAACTTTTCACAACCCACGTAGACACTCCTTATTGCTACTTCATTACAACAACAAAAAAACCCTACCAATTGTTTATTAATCATTTGCATAACAATAGTTATCAAATCAACATTCCACCATAATACTACTACCACCGAAAAACCACCTTATCAAGACTGTGAAATCAACTCCTCTACTACCACCTCAAAATCACGGATAACCACTCCATGCTCTCCATCAACCATTATAGGTACATGTCACATGTCAACTTACTCTCTTTTCTTTCCTCTCACTATATCAATACCTTAACAAAGCCTAACGCAATCTGTGCACGACTTCATAATGTAATCGACGAAATTCTCATGAGCTCACAAAGCCACTTTAGCCGCCGGCTAGAAATCGAAATCGAGGATTTTAATAGATAAACCGAGCGTTCGTTCGCTCGTTCACGCGTAACTGTGACCTTGAACTCTCGTCACACGTTATATAGTCACTACTACAACATACGTCGCGTAAACGCGATCGATTTGAATCTGAAAAGGAATAAGTTCGCGTGTGAATACCGCAGCTTACATGTAAATTTACTGTGATTATTACGACATATTGTGTATGTATGTGTGTCAGGAAAATACATACGAAGGTTATTGGGATACAAAAAGTGCATCAATGCGTATGGTTTTAATATAATTTAAAGAAAGTTTCGAAGCTTTTCTGTTGTTTTATTTTTAGACGCACGTGCAGCTACGATGGCGTGTTAAATGCTATGATACGTGCACGCAAGCTTTACGTGTTCGTTTGGAAATTTGGTGCGGGAAAGCAGTTTGTTTACGTCGTAAGCTGTCGGCAGGTACGTAATGGGCGAGAGGAAATGAAGGGATTAGAAAGCGCAACAGTTATTTGTGTAATTTTATAAAGGGTACCTGCAATTGTTACAGTTGATGAGATAATCTAGTTGAATATTTTAATTTGCAGAATTCAAGTGAATTCGTCATTTTCAACAATTGATTTGAATTTTAATTGAATGAAGTACATGAATTCTTTGAACGATATTAAAGATTATCTACGAAAAAAATAACTCAATGGTAGCTTCTACAACAATAAATCATCTTAAAATCTGTCATCCAAGCCTCTCTATTAACTTATTAAGACTCTTTTAATTTTCCCAATCAACTACTTCACAGCTTCCAACCAATTACCCACCTCAGCTCGGTTTACATCTAAACACCCGATCCCCATTCACAAATCATCCTCCCAATCGCCCCTTCACACGTGATTCCACCAATTAAAATAAAACTGCAGAACAATAATCGTAGCTGCATGCACGTTTCCATCACGCGGTCAACGACTGACTATCATCATCATCATCATCATCATCATCACTCACCTCTGACGTCACATCTGGAACCACAGCAGTCAAACTCGAACCATCCGCGTCCTCGCATGAATCTTCATGGGTGCGGCCACGAGCATAACACTTGCAGATCCTTCCCAGCAACGAGATGTTCTTATTCTTCATGGTATATATATATATATGAACGTAAGAGCGGATGTATAATACTGCTGATGTGAGTTCGAGTGTACTCGTACTCGGGTGAAGTTCAGGGGCACAATGTTGCCCGGGGCGAAGAGATAGTGAGAGTGAGGCGAGCGAGTTTGCGCGTGAGGGAGTTTTCCAAAGGGGGTGGAAGAAAAGTCGTACGCGACTAGTGCGCCTCGATACGGCGTTGGTTGGGAGGTTGTTGCGAGGGGGTTGGAGTTACTGTACTGGTATATAATGGAAGTACAAGAGTGTATGTATGATATAGTATGTAGAGCTTATCGGCGAATGCGAACAGTTTTTTTTCGGTGACGAGAGGCAATGGCAGTACGAGTGAGTGGTGGCGTGAGGCAGCAGTTGTAAAGGTGGATAGGGAGATTAGAGTTATTGCCGGGAGATATTGAGAGGATAGTTCGATTTGTGGATTTATTTTTTATTTTTTTTCAAGTTTTGCGATTGCTCAGGGACAATTGCGAGCGTTGTGTTGTTCTATCAGAAATTTTTTGTAGAGATAAACTTATACATTTTCTTTTTTTGTTTTGTAATTTAAATTAATGTATTTGTTGTTTATTCTATTTTTTAATTATTTTAGAAAAATTAAAAACTGTAATTTTAAGGTCAATAATGATTAAAGAACAATATATTAATATCGGGTTGATATTAAATTATAATAAACGGACTCCCCCTCCCCCTGCACACTTCGTTTTGCGCCCACATTACAATTCAATAGGCATATTAACTGTTATTATCGCGTATATTAACTATTAAGATGCGCATCTTTATAGTAAGCCTTTGGGTATTTCCGTCAAATATTTCCTTATTTCGCTAAAATCAACTATTTTAATATTAACAGTGTGTGTATATATAAACTATAAATAAATTCTCTTCTCAGTGTCCATACTACAATTACACAATATATTACAGCATTTACTCTTTAGTACTTGTATAAATTTTTTTACGAACATTTATTGGTTTTAAAAAGTATAATTGAAGTCTTCATTAAATAATTAATTTGTTGAAAACAAGAAAGACACTTAAATACTTGAAAAACGAATTCACTCAATCAATTTCTATTGACAATTTCGGTAATTAGAACTGTTATATCTGAATGTATTACGCGTTATTCAGTTAACTTGTGCAGTACTTTTACTCATTAATAAGTAGAAAATGAAAAGTAGAAAACAGGATACATATTTTGAATGTTGTAGTATCGTGAGTATTACCTTCCTACATTTTTACAATGGGAGTCACTTCATAT
Source organism: Torymus texanus (assembly GCA_036873485.1). Taxonomy (NCBI): domain Eukaryota; kingdom Metazoa; phylum Arthropoda; class Insecta; order Hymenoptera; family Torymidae; genus Torymus; species Torymus texanus. The sequence goes on from JAYJLV010064253.1 coordinate 7,668, forward strand.
ATTATCATAAGTTTTGTATAATATGACAAATTGTTTCGGTGACTTCGAACTCGATTCGAACAGGATTCTTAATACCTTATAAACATATTGTTGTCAACAGGATTCTTAATACCCTAAAACGCATGTATCTCAACTGTCAGTCTTTTTAACCATAAAATTTAGTACATCTGCTTTAATTTAAGTAAACTAATATACGTATATCCCCCTAAAAAAACGAACACTCGAATGATGATCATTACACATCAAATGTAGACCAAATTTCAACATACCAACATATACCTATATCTATCTCAACCATTACCCATACCTACACAACAACAGCTATTACCAACGCAACCACACTCGCACCTAACGAACCCAAAATCGGTAACACCACGTCGTAGAAGTACCAACGCAAACCACCATGCAATGAAGCAGCAACATGCAACAACGTAGCAGCAGCAGCAGCAGCGCACTTCCGGTGCACCAACATTCTCTCTATCGGTTCTCGACGCGCACGTGGACGCTATATAATGCACCGGGGCGACACTGTCATCGGATATCTGCGCAGATCGGAAAAACGAGCGAGTCAAGAGACACGCGGCCTTGACGCGATCGGCCAAGAACGACGACGCGATCGTTCGCTCATAACGTACAGCTTGCCAAAGCGTGGTTCTAAAGGTACCGATCTATCGGTTGATACATTGTCGTGGTTGCTCTGTACGATGTGGCCTTCGATGTGGTTCGATGTAATTATGATTTATGAGCTTTTCGAATATATGAACTTGGAAGGTACCCGAGAGGTACGTAGATTTTAATTATAAAGGGTGTCTATGATATATAGGTGCTAGCACTGAAATGCATGTATACTGTATAGTGTTAATCGAAAGAAAAATGGTATATTGTAGCCGTGTACACAAATAGTGAGATGTATTGTTAAAGGTAGTGGAAATTTCTTTTTAAAAGTTTTCTAGGAACAATAAAATACTTTATTTGACATTATTACAGTATAAATTTCTTCTCTGGAGGGTCGTTAATTTTATACGATGATATTGGAAATGTCATACGATTTTAGTGCTTATATACTCACGATTAGATTTATTAGTATATTATCTACAATCGTAAGTATTATTAATCATTATCTTGTCTTAGACTCTGTCGCATTATAGATTACAGGGCGTTTTTGTGACCATCTTCAGGTGATATTTTATTGTTTTTTTCTTCGTGTAGCATTCTATTTATAGTGATATTACTGATTATATATGTACGAACTTTACACTCGATAAATTTTTTAGTATCATCGTACAAACCTAACAAACTAATCTAAACTTTTCAGAACCTATGTATCAACTTAAATATTGAACAAGAATTAGCATATGAACTTATGTGAACTCTGCGTTTTCAGCGAAAATGTGCCGCGCTGTTACGTCTTTTGTACGCCAAGTTTAAAATAACTACATAGAATCCAAAATATCTCGAATCTCAATATATATTTATACCTACACTAATAAAAGGACGCATATACGGACACGTAATATTAGTCTGCCAGCCATGCGAGCGCCTCTTTATCACTCGTAATGACCAAAAAGCATTGGCGACCTCAGAGTCAGCTGATACGGCCGGGAAAATCAGGTCGAGGCACAGATGATTCTGGACCCGAGAGCGTAGAGATGCTTCGCGAGTACAGCCAGTGACGTAAATCGCGTGTTTCTTGTTTTTCGAGAGAGAGAAAGAGAAGACTGATTACGAAGTATCGCCAGCAAGCGTATGAATGAACTCCGCTACTCACTCTAGGCAATGATTGTTCCTTCGATCTTTCTCTTTTCAATTGCTTTTAGTTTCTCGCTGTTTGAGTTTGTGTTTATCTGGCAGAGCGGTTGACTGTTTTGTTTTTTCTCGCGACCGCGATTTGCCAAATTTTTTAGTTATTTTTAGCGGGTGACGGTTTTGCGCAATAATTGAGAAAAAAACAGGAAAAGAAAATGAGTTCGTTGACCTTAAAAGAAAGAGGAGATTGGATAAAATGCGAATTATCGAGTCGGTTGGCAATAAAGTTTAAAAAAATATGATCATTAAATAATAAACTAACATAAACTTATTTACGTAATAGTTGATATTATGGTTATTAAATCTTTTTTTAGTCTAGCTTTTTTAACCTTTACGCAGCGATGAAAGCCTTTTTTGGAGCCCACGAAAATTTAAAACTCCTGTGTATTTTATTGATTGACTCTCAAAAATGGCTCCTTTTTCATAAAAAATTTGCTGCAACCTACACCCAGCCAAAAATCTACGGTAGAATTTGACCTACCTAATAAATGGAAATCTTCTTAAATTTACAACGGTTTTTAAAAGATAACTATATTTTTTTTATCATAACTGCGATCTGTTATAGTAAGTCTCTAATGCGGAAAATAACAAGAATTTCTGGTAATTTTACTATTTTTCATAATTACGTATTAGTTCCAATGTCTACTATATTTTACAGTTGTGCCAAATCTGGCACTATTATAGTAACACTTACAATAATTTTCCTTACGTATATAAAAGTTAACCAACCCTCTAAACGATATTTCCCCATACACTAACCATCACTTAACCTCAAACTTTTACCAACCACCAAGGCACCAACGATATTCTCAAATTTCACCAGCCCCTGTACATTTTTCTTCCATTTTCATCGCCCTCATCTGCTTCTGTTTACCTTATATTTTTATCCCTCTCTCACTCTCATTTATTTCATCAACAGACACACTCACAACCCCGACACGCATTCTCAGCTACGGAAGAATCGGTTCCGTAATCGTATCGTGCTCGCATCCATATACATATATACACGCAAGCTCTCCTATACTCTCAGCACGTCTCATTGTCACCCACGCCGAGAGCAAACAATAGCCTTTCAGGCATACAGGTGCGTCTGTGAGAGTAATTCAATTAGCAAATCTTCGAAGGCTCGATCACGAACGGGCTTTTCATGGCTTTTAAAAAATCGCTCCGATTTATTACAATGCCTGTTATCAGTTATATCTGATCGTTAAATGCGACAAATTTCCTTCGATACATACGTATATATATATATAATACTGAAACCAATGTCGTCTCAGATTTATTATTACCGTGTTATATACACTTGCATTTTTCGCATTCCAAAGTGCAAACCAACCTATATTACACTTACTGTCAATCACGCGATTCCCAGAAATTATGGTTATTGCCTCCAGTTCAAGACTTATTTATCATCGTGGACTTCGATACCACCATATCCTGAAGCTCGGTATTATATACCTACCACGCGACAGCCCCTCAGCTAAAAAACAAAACTTGCGTAACCCTCACACGATATCGTTATCTTCTAATTGCCTTATATATATATATTCGAAATGTAAAAAAAAACACACTTTTTCACCTATCCTCTATTCTCACATTGTACTGACGCAGATACATGGAAAATCGGCATTGTAGAATAACATTTTTCACGGTTACCGAATAGGGTCTAATTATAATAATTGCTCAACTCTAAATTTTGCACCAAATCAATTCTTGCGTAACGGCTTTACGCAGTGTCGAAGTCAAGTTCGTTACCAACCGATATGCACATACAACCTGACATTGACCAAACTGTATAGCAACCCACATTCTTTTTCTATCTATTTCGAACCTTCGTCCATCCCAATAGTAGTAATAAAATTCTATTTCTACCATATTCTAATAACCCTTCAACTATATTATATCAAACTGTTAACCTTTTCGTACCGAATAACCTCAAAAATCATTCAGACATTCCCTATACAGCCTCCACACACACGCACACACACTCATCTTTCCAATCCTCACAGTATATAGTAGCATAGTGGACTTACGGGTGCCTCAATATTCTCCCACTTCTCCGCCACGTAATCCCACGCACCAGACTTGTTCGCCATATTCGCTCCCCTTCGTTTCTTAAGTACACCTTCTTCCTTCTTCTTTCGTTCCTTCACAAGCTTCTCGCGCACTGACTGACGAATAAACTTTTTTTTTTCTCTCAAACGATCCTATAAGATCTATATATACTAATATATACAAACAACTTATATTCGCGTCGTATAAATATATCACTTTCTCGTTCGCGGGGGAAGAGCGAAGAGAGGAGGGCTCCACACACCGGTGTTCCGGCACGGCTGCTGTGTCACATGCGCCCCGTCGCGTTACTCGTTCGTTGAGTTATAACTCAACGCTTACCGTACAACGACGACGACGACGAAGAAGAACACGAGACGGCGTGCAGCGAGGATACACGCAGAGAGAAAAGTGCACGGCTTCGGATATAACGAGAGAGAGAGAGAGAGAGATAGAGAGAGAGAGAGAGAGAGAGAGAAAAGCTCGATTTGGTTGTACAAGAGAGAAAGAGAGAGAAACAGAAGCAGCTGTGTGCCAAGGCGAGACTCGCGAGTTAATATGTATATATCTTATACGTGCACACACGATCGTGCTCTTGCCTTCTTCTTCTTCTTCTTCTTCTCCTCTTCTTCGGCGTCGTCGTCTTCTTCGTAGCTCTCGAAATATACGCACACGTGTGGCTATCGCGCGTACCGCATAGGCAGGTATTTTAAGCGAGCCAGACGCGAACAGAGAGAGAGAGCTGAAAGGAACTGCGTTCGATGTATGTATGTGTGTGGGGTGCGCGAGCGCGAGGCTCGTGAGCACATGAGGCGATCGTGCCTCTGCTGCACTTGACATTTGCGAGAAGTTGCTATATAGAACGGGGTAAAAAGGTTTGATCGGGTTTCTTTTGTTTGGGTGTTAAAGTCGAAAGGAAGAGGCTAAGAAAGTCTGTCACGATGATTTGTAAGATTAGTTAATGATTAGTAATAGATTTTTAATTATAGATAAATCGCGCGTAGAGTAGATGCGATTTTGCATTCTTCAATAAATACAATATACATTATTAAAACATAGAAATAATTTTTGTATTAATACAGATGTTAATAAGATTTCTGTACAGATAATTTATTCTTTTCTTTTCTAGCAATTTCATTTGTAATGTGACCTTTGAAAAATCAGAATACACCGAATCATAAAAATATACGTTGCATAAAGCTCATAGATGCAGTGTATACGTATTTTACGAAGTCCAATAAGGAAACGGGCGCCATAGCAATGTAAATCAATATTTCTATTCAGTGAAAGAAAATCACGTCCTTCGAACAAATCATTATATTGATTTCAATATTTTAAAAAAAAAAAGGTTGTTTCCGTGTGACCTTTTGCGACCTACTGCAAAATGGTTGAGTACGATTACTAATCTCTGGAAATTGCATTTGTAAAATTGCACAACTAATAAATTCTATTTCGTATTTCACAAATGACTAAAAAAACTTTGGCTATCACAATTTATGAGTGTATCATTATAATTAATAACGAAGCAATTGTTATTTAGGTACCTTATACTCGTTAGTATATGATTAGATAATACCAGAAAAGCTATCATTTACTTTTAATAATTTTTCGAAAAAATACTTAGAAACTTGATAGTTATTTGAGCATTATTAGTTTTTGAAAAGAAATATTATTTAAAATTTTTTAATCTAAAAAATCAATGTATGCGCGGAATAAAATAATAAAAAAATATCAATAAAAACATAACTAGTACGGTAAATTATTGTAATCAACATATACATAACGCATCTGGTACCAATTTACACAATTTATCTTTCTGTACCGCACAATGCAAACATTTAAGGAAACCCGAATCAACGGCTACTCAGTTTATTTGCATACAAGACATAAGTATAACATTAACAAGACATATACCGATCGAGCAAGCCACCCACCGGCTTATCTTCCTAATTTTTCCTCATCACCCGCACTATCATTCGCTTGATCTCCACCGTTTGCACTGTAACCAACGATCGATAAATAATCGTTCATTTATCAAACCGCCAAATCGAAACTTTACAGGTGTATATTTATAACCCAGCTGCTACACGTCGATTCACAAATATATCGACAGCACGTTACGTGTGTGTATATATAATAACACGTGTCTCATACACGTCACTCAAGGCTCTGAACTCCGAAAAAAAAAATTACGCTCTTGCGCGCCCGTCGCGAGCTTTTAAATGTATATTCCGCACGCCTAAGTATATTCCGTCACGCGGTTGAACGCCTTTGATTTCTACGCGCAAACGCGCGTGCGCGTGACTCCTTTCCGAAACCGAACAAATGAGTAATCTATTTGTATGCAAAGAGAGAACTGTGGCAGAAATAGCACTCGTTGCTCAATGGGTGTATACGGAATTACACCCTGCCCTGTGAGCTTTTGTGTATGTATGTGTGTGAGAGCTTCTTTTTTTCTTTCTTTATCGGTGCGCGCCAAAGTGAGCGTGGTAAAAGGCGCACATCGGTAACGAAGAGAGTGCTGATTTAATTATAGATTGCAGGCGCTGATTATCAATGTTAGAAAGTATGCGCAGCGTCAAAAAAGTCAGACAGAGTGTCAGGATGGCCGAGCGGTCTAAGGCGCTGCGTTCAGGTCGCAGTCCACTTCTGTGGGCGTGGGTTCGAATCCCACTTCTGACAGACTTTTTTTGGTTCGGACGCCTGTAAGCCTCTGGATTAGTTCGGCTGATAAGAGTGAATTAGTTGAAGAAAATATAGTGCAGATTTTGTAAATTAATTTTTTGCTTAATTTAATTTGAATTTTTTTTAATTTTTTAAAGAACTAGACAAACTAAAGCTTAAAAACTGTGTGTTAGAGATGTTTATTATGTGTTGGGAAGGATAAATTAAATTAAAAAATTTATTTGTGACGTGAAATAAAGTTTTATACACCTAAATGATTTTTTAAGATACGAATTAAGTTTTTTTTTCAATGAAAGTTTGTTATAATTTATAAACATAAAAAAATATTTTATTCAGTATTTATAAACAGTTAATTATGCATATTTCTTTGGTCCCAAATATATCCATTAATTTTTGAACGAGAAAAAACGCTCAACAGGTTGAATTTTTTATCGCTCTTTTTAATCACCAGAAGTTTATTTTTATATAAAATGATGAAAAATAATATGGTTTTTAATAAGAAAGTATACAAATATTGTTTTAATATACGTTTTTATCGAAACTCCTGTTTATTATATATCGTACTTATAGCAATACTTATATGACGGAAATCAAATTTTCTACTGCTCAAAAATTTTTTAGTAAAAATAGACAAGGTAAAAATTAGTGATAAATGCGTTAACAAATAATTTATATCTTCAGACTTTGTATTATGATACGATCACGATACAAGTATATTATTTACCAATAGTCCAAGCAAATTTAACAGAAGTGGTTTTATTTTTATCGATAATATCTAAAAAGATTTAAAAAAATATGACATGTAAAATAAGTATACAGCAAACATGAATCATAATATTGCAAAAGAAATATTGTTAAAATTAACAACAAATAGATATGTAAGATTTGTTTTTACGGTGATCGTTTATTATTTGCAAATTGATAGAAACCATAGAAATTTACCACGTTTAGTTTTTTGTCGCATTAAAAATTGGTATGCAATAATTATAAAAATAAATAACATTTTGAGATATCTCATAAAATAAAGCGAAAACAATCTATTAATTTTGTATTGTTTTTATTTTTACAAAATAATATAGCATTGCTTCTCCACCTTAAGACCAACCTTGGACCATCCTTCTACAATTGTTTTTCTGCGAGATTTTTACTTCAGAATGTAGTTTAATTTTTGGACAAAACAAAACTGTAGAGGGCTGGTCTAAAATTGGTCTTGAGGAGTAAAAACAATGCTATACCATTTTTTTAAAAAGATAAATGAAAAATTTTTTTTTCGCTTTGTTTTTTAAGATATTCCAACAATTATATACTTTAGATTTTTCAAATCCCAGACATAGGGGATCAAAGTATACAAAGATATGATAGTTTTGTCTCGGAAACATATATCACTTTTTCTTGTTGTAGGCCTGAATGTACAAGTATCTAAGAAGGCATCTCTAAAAAAATTTTGACCTGCCATTTTAAATCAGCATACATTAATTTTCAAAAAAAATTGTATTTATTCATTGAGAGCTGTACAACATACAGTGATCTATACACGATTTAAGAAAATTTAATTGTTGAAAAGGAAACTAAAAAATGATACATGACATGTATCTTAGTACAAAAAAAATAATTTCAATATTATGTTACATCTTTATTCCATTGCTGAAATGATTTTTTTCATTTTAAAAAATTGAAACTTATTAAACTTATTATGCACTAAAATATACGTATACGTAATTTTTCGGGTACTTTACTAAAAAACATTTTCGGAACTAACAAATTTTATTATTCGTTTTAAGTAGAAACGATACCTATGGCAATGATACGGCTAGCAAATCTCATTTATTATTTATGAACGTTTCCCTTTTATTGATTTAGCGCTGTTCTCTTTTTACGTTCAAAGCAATACATACACAGTCGTTTGAATTTGCCTTTGAACTTGGCGATGTTAGTCTCTAGGGAAATTCTCTCACAGCTAACATGAAAATAGCACCACGGTCTTATCGCATCGAGTATATTCCACTGCATAAATATATTGGTGTAAGTATTTTTTGATCGTTATCAACACGGTTTATTACCCTTTTTATAGAAATTATACATGTTGGAGATACATTAAAATAGAATTTTATAGTTTCGTACCGGGGAATTTTTTACTTTTCTTTTTTTTATAGTTTGATGTTTATCTGCAATATTCCAGAAATGTTTAAAACGGATGCAAATATAATTTTCCGGTATGTGTCTACGTCCATTTGCATTTATCTAATATTTTATCAGTAAGAAGAATAAATAAAATTTTAATTTATTTACTATACTAAAAATATAAAAGATTCGTCATGACTTACCTATATGCACCTATACTCATAAATATTCGTAGGTAAAAGACAAAATCATTCACAAGCTTGACCGTCACACATCCTGCATATATATATACGCATTCGTATAGTTGTAGTTCTTATTTTCTGCAAACAAAAGCCAAGCTACACTTTTCGTCTATACTTAATACTCATCCACTTCCGCTTCACCTTCATCAATCATTCTGTTCTGTAAAACAACATACTTATATACTTATATAGGTCTCGACAACTGACCCCCTCCCAGCCGACGAAAATAATCAAAATGCAATAAAAAAAATACCAGTAGATAGGATTCAAACTGCTCC